>VCCN01006736.1:2451767-2461892 GCA_006491835.1 Architeuthis dux | reverse complement strand
AGGGGTCAAAACCGAGGGTTAATTTCCTGATTAGCCTTTCCTGCAGCCAAATGATGAAGAAAGCATTTATTTTAGACCAAAATATTTATTTTTCAAATAGATCTCTTTCCTTATCAGTGCACTTAAGTGAGGGGTGAATATTAATCAAATAGATTAAACATTATACATTATGAAAATTTCAGATCAAAATTTAACTAATAACTACATGTCAGTCTACGGCAGGCATGGGCAACCTTTTTCGAGCAGCGGGCCACATCAGATATTGCTAATCATAAACCGGGCCACAAATTTACAAATTCACCGTCAGAATATTTTTTAGAATGTTAGGAACTTTTCCGCTAACAACATAGCTTGCATGCACCATTTCTCTGAGCTCTGTTTGCCATTTAGAAAAAAAGCATATTTAGGCTACCGATCTGTTTCTTTAGTGTTTCAATTTTAAGCTTTCTGATATCTCCTTTAAATGTATCAAACCCAGAATGTTTAGTTGTGTAATGACGCTTAACGTTAAATTCTTTAAATGCGAAGTGGGATTCAGAACATATTAGACGCAATGGTCTGTTTTTTACTTCAACAAAGAAGTAATCATTTGTCCACTTATCCTGGAATTTTCTCATTTCTTCAAAAAAGATTCCCCTTTTCTTAGACGAAATTTTAATAAAACGTTATTTTCCTCATGGAATTAAGCGTGCCATTCAGAAAGTCAAAAGGGCCGCATATGGCCCGCGGGCCGCAGTTTGCCCATGGCTGGTCTACGGACTTGCTGATCTACCCATGTATACTAACCGCTTATGTGCAATTCTTTGATCTTCTATTTCAGTTATTTCAGGAATCTCAGCAATTATTTCTTCTTCAGGTTTACCATCAGATATGGCCTGTGCCATCTGTTAAGAAAAAAGCAAATGGGTAGATTAGAAAAAAATACAATCACAAAGAGAAAAACAGGTTTGTAAAAATTATACTAAAGATCAGCTTTTCCTAAATTAACTGTAATTAATACAATTCACCAATTCTTTACATTAAAAAATTCATTATGATTATCATGTTCGTCCTTCATGGTCAAAAATGACCATGGCTTCAGTTCTGAGAGGTGCAGCACCTCCAGTGCATCGAAGGGTCTGATTCGATGACTTGTGCTTGACTTGCATTCTAGTAAAGGAGAGTTGTACACCGTCAGCTGTACTTTCTTGTCCTGGTCAGTGTAGGTTCAGTGGCATGACATGGTCAAGATGGGTGGAGACAGACCAGGATGTAGTGGATGACCAGGGTGCTCTGTCATGTAGTGCACTTTGAGCCCCACAACGTGTGGCAGGCCTTGAAAAGGTTCACTACCTGGTTTGAAATTTTGAAATATTATAAGCCTAGTCTAACGGCTCTTCAAAATATTCAAAGGTAATATTTCACTGGACATTTCAGTTTTTGTCTTCTTTTTTATTTTTAATATTTGCCAAATTTTTCATTTCAGGGGAAGATTGTGTTACTTTTGTAAGAAAAGAGAAAAATATAATACAAGAAATATTTGAGTTTAAACTCATGAATGACAAACCTCATTTGAATTTTGTCTTTCATTAAAGTAATAGATTTTTGTTTCATAAACTATAACTTAGATATCATATTTGAATTGTGTTTTGAAAGGTGTATAATTCAAATTTGGTTGATAGCATTTTTTTCTTTTCTTCCAAAAGCAAAAAAAAAAAATAAACTTCCAAAAATTCCTTATTCAAAAATTTGGGAATGTACTAATAAACCCAAAAGCTGCTTAAAATCACCCACAAATAAAAACATTCATTCTTTTAATATGTACAGTAGGGCATACCTATGTTATAAATTTTCAGAAATTGAAAAACAGAAGGACGTTTTAGAGGACAACAACAAAGCCCTAGGGAAACCTAAACAACATGGTCATTGTCGTCTTTCTTGGCAAAAATTGCACTTTTGTTTCTCATATGCTAATGAGATTTGGTTATACGGATGTAAAATATGGTAATTAAGTCAATCCCTATGAAATAGTCAATGCTATAACACAACCTCTCCAAATTTCATGAAATTTTGTGGATCTGCAGAGAACCTCATGCTGATACTAGACCATGTAAAATTTTATTCCAGTATCTTGTGTGATTTGACTTACAGGGACCTCAAATCTTAGCCATTTCCCACCTTTTTTGGCCATCGAAAATGGTTAATTATCCACCGGTTTTTAAACTACATTCTTCTCACTTTGTTATTAAGATATTGCCATGAAATATTTAAATCTGGCTATTTCAGCCAGGCTGATTCCAAACCTGCTAACATCATTTACCTACCTTATTACCTAAAGTTAGTTATTTAATGTGAAATGTTGCCTAATTCCTAACAAATATGCAGACCAGTATATATTAAAACAGACTCCACCGTCTCTCAAAAAAAAAACAAAAAAACGTTCATCCCAGACCAGAGGAATTTGAGATTTTTAGTCATGTAGATGGTTCAAGCAAACTACTGGCAAAATTTGAAATTGATCCAAGCTGTTTTCAAAAGCATGAAAATTTAGATCAAATTACACTGTTTCTTCAGAACTTTCAACTTTATCCTATAATATGTCACACAAAATATTTACTTTATTTGAATTGTCATTATCAATGAAGACATTACAATTTTACATTTCTATATAAAATATTAAAATATTTTAAAAAATAATAGAATAAGTAAAGTTTGGTGTACAAGTTATTCTATGTTCAGTATTTTTCTGGTGGTTTAGGTAAAAGGTGTTCCCTACAACATAAAAAAACATGATGCTACTCACCTCATAGAAAAGTTTATAGCTTGATTTAATGAGAGTACGCCCATACCAAACATCAAGTACATTAAATTTTGAGTCCATCTCCCAAATAACACTAACGGCACACCTAAAAAGAAGAAATATCACAAATCCTAATAATTAACTTTAATAATTTAAATTATCTAGTATAATCTAACAATTAAAAACCACTATTACTCGTTTGTTCATGTGATTTGAAATCTAGCATCAGATTCAAGAAGCCTATAGTAAGTTATTCTACTTTCAATAATGAAAAGCTAAATGTGATGTTCTCATAGAATATATGCAGGTATACCTTGATTAGTGCGGTAAATTCATTCCAAAATTTTCCATACTGTTCAAAACTGCACTGTTCAAAGTCTTATTATAATTTAATGTTTTTTTTTTCCACTTAGTTACATTAATATGTATAGCAATACCGTAACTGTACTATATCAAAACCCACACTAATTAAAACTGCACTATTCAAGGTATTCCTGTAGTTGTTTAATGTAAATTGTGATGAAGTTTAATGATATTTAGTAGGCTTAGCTTAGTCTGGCACAAGAGCATAATAGTTAGGTACCTAGTAAGGATCAAGACTAGTTTGCTAACCATTATGTAGCTTAATTGGTGGTTTACATAAATAGTAACTGAATTGCTCATCAACATCTCCAGCCTAAGTCAAACCTAACTCACAGTCATTCATCTCCCATGGCAATTGGATCATGTCAAGGTTGACTATGGGTTTAACAGCTTTTTGTTGATACTGCTTTGGCATATAAGGTAGCTATGGGAGAGTGGTTTGTCCAAGTGCTTACTCACCCACTCTTCTCTGTAAACAATTGTGGTAAACCAGTGACAAAAATTTTGTCAAGATATCTGGCAATGAGACAGGGCATAGGGAGAAATGTATTCATGCCTTTCCCAAGATCATTAATGTGAAGTGACATAAACAGTCTCAGCTAGAATTTGAATATGGTTGGCAAATTCCATTTTCCATGTCTGTAACTATTATGCCACCCCGCATCTAATATTTCTATAAAGAACTACATATCCATAAGTGAGCACTGGGGATCTATCCCCATGATACCACTTTCCCTATTGAATTACATAAGCACAAGCCTATATTTGCATCCTGCTCATGCAAAACTTCATGGACCAGCTCTCATTGAGGGTCATAAAGCGAGCACTGGGAATCCATCTCCCTGGCACCACCTTCCCTACTGAATTTGGAGGAGAGACTTAGAGTATTCTCCGATATCTGCTGTTAATCCTGGATGCAACAAATATTTTTGGCAAGTGTTCACACTGCATTCCTTAATTCCTGGGGATATATCTAAATATTTACACAAACTCAAAACCAATAAACATTTCTCTTTCTCATGTATACAAATAAATGATAAATCATGTCAAAATGAGTTGAGAAAACAGTCTAATGTCAACAAAAACATACCTATCCACCCCACTAATCAGAGAGCAGAGATTTGAGCTTAGTACTGAAGGTAACATGTCATATCGTCTATCTGCAAGGTAGACTGTGCTGGAGCGAGCCTTCGCTTCAAGATCAGTCAAAGATCTTTCCTTTACAAAATATGTGACATCTGCAATGTGCACTCCCAATTCAATATTACCATTGGGGAAATATCTGAAAGAAAAAAAAACAAGACAATTAAATAATTTTAATCAAAAATTAATTTAAAGTTAAACTCTGCCAAATTTATCAGAGTAACACACACACACACACACACACATATATTATCCATCCCTTGATTTCATATATATATATATTATATTATATCAAGGGATGGATAATTTTATATCCGACAGAATATGACAATTATAAAGATATTTATTAATTGGGAACCCATATCAGCCCAGCATTAATGTTAGCGATCTAGGACACCCGTTTATCAATCGCTAACACCGATGATGGGCTGATATGGGTTCCCAATTAATAAATGTCTTTATAATTATCATATATATATAAGTAGTCATAACTATGCGACACAATTGTGCATAGATATATTAGTAGACCTCTGTTTTCAACCAAAGAAGGCTCAATATGTTAGTAGAGCGAATATAGATATACAAAAGTCAGTCTTTTCAGGCAGATTTGACAGCAGCTGATTACATGATCAGCTTTTTGACTTATTCTAGCCAGACATGTGTGGCTACTGAACTGTTGTCTATTTCACCCAAGGTCAGTTTTCCTACTGCTGCTATAAATTACACATACATGTAATAAGAGAGAATGTTTTACCACACTCAAGCAGACATTTACAACACTTTATTCTGTACCGTTCAACTTTAATAATTACATGCAGCAAATAAGTAGGATGCTTATCTTTTGAACACTGCCAGCAATTTATGTTGTTTATTAAATAAAATTTAATGTCATTGTTGTAACCACAAGTTTTATCTTCTTCCATTCTTATTTACTGTACTGTAACAGCATCAATCATAATTAATCAGCATTAATATGAAATGATATAATGCATCCGTTTCAGAAATTGTTACCGCTAGACTGATCAATATATACAGGGTGATTGAAAAGAAACTCCCTATTGGAAATTGGTAATAACTTTATTATTTATTGGTTGATTATAGTCAAACTAGCTTTACTTTGGACCACTACAATGGTAGAATTTGCCTGATGATATAAAATTCAACACAGGCACCAGCATTCTCCACCAATTTCTGTATGGCCTCGATAGACTTTTGCAGGAAGTCCGGCGGTATGTTGGCCATAACATGTCGAATGCGCTCCACAGAGTTTGTGGTTTGGTGCGGTGCACCGCCTCCTTCACCCACCCCCACGAGTAGAAGTCACAGGGCTTAAGGTCAGGGCCCTGTGCAGGCCATTCATTCTAATAGGGAGTTAATTCTCAGCCACCCTATATAACCAAATCTGATACAGAAATTTGTACATTTGATATTAAAATAGGCCATTTTGAAAACTAATCCAAAGAGAATTGTTTAATAAACAACCATTCATTTATAAGCTTGTCTAAACTTGGTTTTAAACCACTTTGTTACTTACTTGACAGATAATGTGTCATCAACATCTTCACAACCTTTAGGGTCAATACTGAAGACAAGGTGGCTTTCTCGTAAGTCTCTCCTCTTAGAAATTTCTTCCTCAGGGACACACCACGGACGATCTGCACTTACTTTTGGTAATTCTTGTAACTAGAATTTAGACATTTCATCCGCAAACTGATTAATTTGAAAATAAAACATTAATACTCCAAAAACAAAAATATATATATATGAAAATATGCTGAGTGAAGATATTTTATAACTGATATTTTTACTTGATAAGCACTTTCATCTTTCTCTTTTTTGTTGTTTTCTAACCTTGTCTTGCCGATCGAAAACAATTCAAGAGGAATAACTTTTTTGTCTTAAATCTTTGGACCTCACTATTGTATGTGTACCAGAAATTTTAACCGTAACCAAAATCCTAAACCAACACACATGGGACAGATTTAAAACAGTAAAAAATCAGACAGATATTTATTCTGAGAAAAAAAAAAGATTTTTAAAAACAGTAAAATAAAATTTGTTAATGGCAATTAACATACATTATAAATACATTGTAAGAATATTACTACTAATACTACTGCAGTCTGTGGCTGCTGATAACAGTTCCATCGGGACTTAAGACATATTAGTTATTTTTTTTTGCATTTCTTCCAAAGGTTAAGTGGATAAAATAACTGACTTGTATCTGAAAGGTTGTGTGATCGAATTGTGGTTGAGATTCACAACTAATTTTTTGGCAATAAATACAATTGTTGTGCGATCGAATAATGGCTGGGATACTTTACCAATTTTAAAAAATTTTTTTGCAATAAATGCATTTATACTAAAAGATATAAATTTAACTGTTTAAGCAAATAATTTCTTATTTCTGTATTAAATATCAGTAGGCCCCATTTAGGCCTTCCTCTTAATAGTAATATAATGTAATAATAGTAATGATACAAATATTATGTTTACCTGCATATCTGAAAAGTTTCCCACAATGATGTTGTTCTCAACCAAAATGGTGGCAATTTCTGTTTCTGGATCCCCAACTGGACCCATGGTGCGAACAAAATGTCCATTGGGGTATTGAGAACCCAACTCCCAGGAATCAATCCTCACCACAAACCTGGGGAGAATAATTCACAGAAAATATAAGCCATGTCTACAAACATAAATATACAAGTATGAGATTAACAGATAATCCTTGGAGAATCTTAATAATTCCCACCTTGGACCAAAGAGAAACTTTCATATAGTTCTGTAAGTAGAAAATATATACATGTATGAGGTCTGTCCGGAAAGTATCCAGCCATTTAAAATATCTTGAGAACTAGTTGCACTACCATGATATAACCTGGCAATCAATCAGAGGAGATCTTACTGCGCATGCGTGACCGGACACTCTTCCATGGGGTCATTCAGTCGACAGTGAGACACCATTGAGTGAACTTGCGTACTGTGTGACCGTCGCATTCACAATGACTGAGCGATTAGATTCTTGACATCTCGTGAAGGGTTGTTTGGCAAAACATTGCATCACCCAGATCTATCAGTCCCCCTACAGTACAGCTCCCTGGATTTTCCCAAAGAGATTTCAAACCGTGAACGAGATTAAGTCAGGGGGTGGAATGTATAATGGAAAATATAATGGTAAAAAGATTACTAAATGATAATTCAAAATGGGAGAGGAATTGAGGAAACCTAGGTTCGCATGGGGAGGAATGTGACCGGTCACCATTGCAGTTTTTCCAAGTTTTAGCATACTATATATCAAGGGAAGTAACTCGATAAATACAAAGAACCGTCCATAATTGGTTAACATTTGTGAGACAAACATACAAGTAAGACTCAACTATGCGAAAAAATATGAATAATAAAGTAAAAAAAGTAGTAAAACAAGAAATAATACAAAAGACAATTATAGAAGGAGAGAATGGTGTGAAGAAGGTATATCAAGTAAAAATAAAGATTCCAATATTTACCTTTGGTCTTTAAGAGTGTCTATCTGGCGTGTGCAAATTCGAATCTTTGGTATACGATAATCCCAGGGTATCACCAATACCCGGTCAGCTCGGCGTGGATTCTTCTGACTATCTACTTCATTATTCTGAGAAAATAAAATAAAAGGCATTCATTTTTCTTAATTTTATTTGAAGTACAAGATCATTCTAGCCATTAAAAATATAAGTTATATCAACTAAAAAAACCTAGATAAATATACATAAATACAGTGATGAACATAAACTAAAAGTAAATTATTACATAACCCTTTTTCAAAACAATTTTGTTACAGTAACTATGTGTATAACTTAGGATAAGGCCAAATGCAGGTAAGATTAGAATAATAAATTAATTGGCATTTTTTTGCCGAGATTTGGAAATTATCACCTGAGTTTGAAGTTTTGTGGCGCACTATATGTAAATTATAAACAAAATGAAAGTTTATTGTGTATACTAAACTGAGAGGAAATCAAAAATAGCAAAACTGTAAAACTTGCAGTACTCACTTCTTGTGGGGCTAAACAAGCTGCATAATCTAAGCAGTTGCGCTGCCAAATGCCAACCACTTTTGCATTGGGCATCATAGAAGTCGTATCAGGTTCTTCTTCCTCAGTACCTAATCAGAAAAATAACACAGATTAAAAGAAACAAAGAATGCAATTATTTTTAATCAATGAAATGAGGTATTTATTACCTTCAACTTTCTAATTTTTCTTCAAATTTCAGGATTCTCACAGAATACTTTTTTCTTTTGACAGGAAAATATCAATGTGAAGTAAAAGTTATAAACTATATTCCACAAGAAGATTTTTGTGTTTGTGTGTGTGTGTGTGTGTGTGTATGTGTGAGTGTACTAAAAAATATCCAAGAGTATTACCATGACAAAGACTGATAGGATTTATATAAAGATTGTCTTAATTTTTCTTTTTTAATACATTTTGGCAAATACATTCTTCAGTCTTCTACGCTACGCCAATTCCTTCATTTCCATTGATGCTTTCTTCTTTCATTTTTTTGCATAATAAGCCTGCCACTCAGCGCACAGAGCACAAGCTCACACAATCTCTTTCGGACTGAGGTAAGTGGATTGTCAGTGTTTCCACTAGAGATTTTGATTCAAGTTATAGTTCTCTCCCAAAAGGAGTAAACAGACACAAAATTTGCCAAATGAAACTGTTCTATACATTTGATATTTTTAATAGACGAATGTTTACATAGAAAAAATTATAACTTTATATACCAAGTTTGAAAGAGAATCCTCAAGTTATATTATGAATCCAGTTTATAGGCATCTATGAATGTGACCCAAAAGAAATTACTGAAGAAACAAGTGAAATCATAGATTTAAGAAAAAGTTATCAGTGTCTTTGTCACTCAGCCATGTGTATTGTTCTACTTGGTTGTGGTGAAATGTAGAAAAAATATATAAACAAGATAAGCAATTCTGTTCAAAGCTCCATGAAGATTACCACATACAAGATTAATCTGAGGAAGGCCAGAAACCACACTGGCCAAAACATAATGATCAAAAAAAATAAAGAGGTGGATGCTAGTCTAAAAAATTCATGGAACAGAGGTATTTAATACAGGCATGTAAATTTGAAATCTAAATACAAACATTATTGAATAAGGCGTTATTCCATAATATGGATACTTACCATCATTGTCATCTTTCAAGTTCAAGGATCGGCCCCGCCATTCAGACTGTGGCAACAGCTCCACAACAACAATGTCCCCGTGGATGGCTCGATTACGGTGTGCCATTCCATAAATCAGGATGTCACTGTCATCACTTTTCGTCTCTGATGAACTAACAAGCAAAAACAAAGTGTTAATTCTCTCATTAATAATTTTAATTCTTGTGCAGAGAAAGAAAAAAAAAAAAAAAAAAATCGATGATAAATTTGGTAGTTTTGTAAGATTTTCTTTATAATTCATTCTTAATCTTTGATCAAATGTGTCATGGCATTGGCACCCTTGCCAAGACATATTTGTCATACATGGAAACTAACACAGGAAGATAAATGATTTGGTGTGCATGTAAGTTATGTGTGTGTGAACCAAAAGCAAAGACAATAAACAGTACATTTAAAAGGACAAAGAAACTTATGGGAAACACAAAGTTATATAAAGACACACACATATATATATATAGGAAACGAACTCGCGTCCACCCTGGAAGCAACCTATACGTGGTCCTTCTCTTTATCACTGAGCTAACAGCACTCTCATGGCAAGGCAGCCATCAGAAACATACACATTCGCTCGCCTCTTTATTTTAATCGATCGTATCATTAAGCATGTGATATGAAGTG
>VCCN01006736.1:2392126-2407673 GCA_006491835.1 Architeuthis dux | reverse complement strand
AATTACACAGCAATTTACCCCGCAGGGGTTAAATTATTTTGACCAGGAAAAACTGTATATTTGATCATTTCAACTCAAATAAATCATCACTTTACAAGTTTTTAACCAACTCATTTGTTCTTTGAAAGTTTACAATTGAAGTGGTAATAAACTTATATTTCTGTACTATGTTTCAAAATAAGACACATTGTGCCCCAATTGTAAATTTCACACACCCTGCTCACTAGATGTTAAATATGGTGCACAGATAAGAAATAAGAGATTTAATGAAAGAAAAACAGAAGTAAATACATAAATTTAAATTATATCATTATTGCTTTGAATATATTAAATTGTTGAAATGTTTTTATTTGTGCGCCATTCTTAACATCGAGTGGTTGCGGCTGTGAAACTTTATAATCGGGACCACATAGCCTACACTGTGCGAAAATTAAAAAATTTATATTATTACAAGATGGCAAATAAAAGGTTGGTTAGTCTATTAATTTCAAGATCAAAAACTAAACAAAAAGTAAATAAATAAAATTGTTTGGTAATAAGATATCAAAAATAATTTATGTCGTTCAAACAGAAATTGCGATTTCATGTTGCTTGTCTATAGGATTACCTCCCTTTATTTTTGACAAAAACTAATCCACCCGTTAGGGAGGGTGTTCAGCTAGTATTAATAATTATTACTCTTCGCCGCCTACTGCAGTTAATGGGTTAATCACGTAGATTGAACATTATAGAGTGAAAATTTCAGATCAAATTTTAGCTAATAACGATGTCAGACTAAACTTATTAATCCACCCTCATAAGTGGTTCCCTACTGGGCCACTCCAAAATCAGAAATGAAATGTATATTAACAACAACGTGAGCTTTGTATCATCATTAAGGTTGTCTCCATTTTGAGGAGTCATTACAAAAGGTATTTGTAGGATTACCGCAACTCATCCAAGCCCCATAACTGTCAATATCAAGCTTGGTAGATGAACCCCTAGTCATAATACCAGCACTTTGGATATTAATATTTGAATAGTTTGTTTTTTTTTCAATTAAATGTCCATCTTATATACTGGCATATACAGTAAAATGTTTATAACCCATAATAACTGAACAGAGGCTGCAAGAGAGCCGAATCATTTTTTTTAAATCCAACACCTCCAAATATTCAAAATTAGAAATTATTGCCTTTCTTTGAATGTTGTATATGCTGATAAGAAAAATTACTATATTTTTAATTCTATTTTTCTAAACTGAATCTAGTTTTGCAATAAAACCATTTGAGAAATTGACTAAATTATCTCATTACTGAAGCATGGGTTTTTAAAATAAAAGGAAATCCAAGCTTTCTTTCTCAGTTTATGGTAATGAGCATTACAAATCTAGCATTTTGAATAGAATCTCAGGCATGTCAACTGCCACACTACCAATGGAGCCAAATGTGCTACCTCATGAAAGAGGATAAAAGTTACCATATATTTATAGAAGAAGGGATAAAGCAAAGCTTGAGTTTGCTTATGATAAAGCTACTGAGTCTGTGTTCACGTCTACATCAGAACTGCTGCTATCTTAGGACAGAAAACAAACGGGCATCTGATGTTTCATGAATAAAACTCAAGTTTTTCCGCATATTAAAAAAAGAGATTTGTTTTTAACTCAATTCAGTTGACATTGTTTTAAACAGAAAATATTAAGAGTTGTAGAAAATTAACAGAAAAATAGATTTTGTTAAACATATGCATTTTGGTTGCAATAAATACATTTATACTAAAATATATATTTGCATAATTTATCCATACGTAAATAATCCTGTCATTTTGACGAGTACTATGCTTCTGTGTGTAATATATACATACAAAGCTTGAAGATTTAGAAAAAAAGCCCTGCAAAAAAAAGAAAATGTTTTTCAACACAAATTAAAAACAAAACACAAAAACATTTGCAAGCACCCATTTTATTTTTGTATAAGTGATTTTTTTTTTAAATAGTTGCCAGAGAAACTATCAAGCAGAAACTGCACCCCCAACTTTCAGAATTTAAAAAAAATGTTCAAATAAAAATAATAACAATTGTGCCTTTCAGTAAAAGTAATATTGTGAATAGGGGTTGGAAAATATTGGGAGATGGGATCCGAGAGAGAGGGAGTGAATTTAATGAAAATGACAGACTACCTGATGGTTCCAATATAGAAGTGATGGGGAAGACAGCACTAGATAATGAGCAAGTATCAGTTTAGTATTTACACAAACACACACAAAAGATTAATAAAACAAAAACAGGCATCAAGCAGAAGACTGAAATAATCCCCATCGAAAGATAACAGGTAAGAAATGGAGTTATAACAGTATTAAACCTGATTTACTCGAACTAATGTCATCTTGGTGGTTTCGGCTATTGTACCCTCCAGCCTTTAGGTGTCTGTCGTAGCTGGTAACTTTCTAGGAATTTAAAACTGAACCCTTTATTCAATCTACAGAGGTAGATACTCCTCATTCCACTGTCTATGCTAGAGGATATCTCACATCAGTTAATTCCAGACACCTGAAAAAGGCTGGAGTGTACAACAGACAAAATGTGACTATAACAACCAAGATGATGTCACTAGTCCTATTAAATCAGTGTATAATAATGATAATTCCTCATCTCAGAAATTCAGACAGAGTTATAACAATTGGATTATAGATTTTACAAGCACATGAAACTGACCACAGTTGGCATAGAGGAAGTAAAAGATTTTCCCAAAGTCTAGATAGCAATTACTGAAATAAACCAAAACCAACCATATTATAACATGGCTGATTTCTTTTGTTTTTAATTAGAGAAGCCAAGCAACAAACCTCTCTTAAAATGGTAGACATTTATACCTTTACAGTATGTTTTCACAAATACAGGGAATGGAGTATGAAAGACTTGCTTGTAATGTAGATGTCCACTCATAGGCTCTAACTGGAGCCAACTAGATTACCAACATCTATACCAGATGAGGCATAGTTCACAGCCCATCAGATGTAGTAGAAGAGGAAGGAAAAGAAGAAGAAATAGCTGCTTTATATTTACAGAAAGATTTCCAGTGGCTTCCCCCACACAATGAAAACTTAAAATTGATGGCAGAAGAGAGAGAGAAACATCAGCTAAGATTTAAAAATAAACATTTGAGTTTCTCAGCTTTACTCTTTAGAAGAATTCAGGTCTAAGCAAGTAATGCTTTATTTGAAATGACAGACTTTTTTTTCTTAATGAGAGTCCATGGTGAAACAATTTTTCACCTAGATGTTTTTCTCTCAATGGTTGATCAAAGTAAATTGGTCAAGAGAGGAAAATAAAAAATGTCTCAAATGTGGTAGAATAGTTTCTTTTATGCCCTCTTCAGAAAAGTGGTTATCAGTTTATAGAAAACTAGCTGAAACCCACCCAATCAGGTGGTTTCCGGCTAGTATGTATATATGTATATTGAATGGAAACCCTTAAAAAGTTTCTTTTTCTTCTTCAAAACTTTACTTTAAAACCTTCCCCTGGGTCCATTGAGTATGCATGCCAAATTTGTTTGAGCTGCACCAATGTTTAGGGGGGGGGGGACACAGTGACAAACAGAGCCGGTTGTTTTATATGATAGATATTGTTAGTTTGCTATGTATTTTCAAAAGCTTAATTTCCAAATAATCTGAGAGTATAAAGTGAACATAACTTCTAAAAATGTCTATTTAGGACATTGACAAATATTTTAACAAACCCAAAGTAGTTATGTAGTAAATAAAATCTCACATTGACAGTTTCAGGACTAACCTATTAAAAAGGTGCTTAATGTCTGAATTTTTTAAAAGGGTATAAAAATAGTTAAACGATTTAAAGAAAACTATTCTTTTATTAGATATAATTTTTTTCCCTATTTTGAAGAACCAAAATCATGATGGGAAACAGTTGTCCCATTAGACATTTATCCTGGGACAGATGAAAAACACAGAATTAGCAGATCACTTCGCCTACACATCTTTCCTCTTCAGTATTGTCATGTGAACTAATTTCTGCACAGGTTTCATACTCTGACGATGTCATTGTCTGCGGTTGTAAAAGATGGAAAAATCTCATTTACTTTATTTTTGTGACACGTATCTCCTAGTCGACTTCTAAATGGGACATATCCCAGCAGTCATGGAAACCTTGGGATATACATGTCTCAGGAGTCTTGAAAGGGTTAATTCAAAGATAAATTACCATATTACATTGATTTTCAGAGGAAACAAGGTTATCTTGATTGCCACGTGTTCTCTTTATATTACATCATTATCTCTTCACATTGATACATATTTCTTATTAAACATCTGATATTTTGGAAGAGGTTGAACTCAAAGTTAAAATCTGTTGTAAAGTGAAAGGAATATTGACTGGATGACTACAAGTTTCTGGATAATATAAAAAAATTGTAAAATCATCTTTTGTTTTATAAATTTCTAAATATATCATATTTCCTGGCATCGAGGACTCTCTGGCCTCAAGGATACATCCCAATTTTGACTTAAATATTAAAAAAAAAAAAAAAATTTTTTAAATTTAAAAAAATGAATAAAAAAGAAGAAACATAAAATTAAGGTATCAGTACTTTCACCTACCATAAGATGTTTTGTGGGTGGCTTAGTGACATGTAGATCCTCTAGACCATTTATAGTCAGTATTATTATCTAAATTTCTACCAGTTCATTGGTTTGTCTACTGTAGTATACTGATATGGGAATTTGTAATTACGTATCTTTAAATAACATTTTTTTTGATAGCTTGTAGGACTAATTTCGAGACTTATTTCGGGTAATAAATAGTGTCTTCAGCACCGGGAAATAAGGTAATTTAAGATGAACTACTTAAAATCTTCATACTTTTAATTTTTAGAAAAAGCTAATAGAAAATTACTGTAAAGTAATGACTAATATACAAGCTTCATAAGCTATTTCACAGTTTGTTTCACAAATATGGCCTTGTGCCAAAGTTCAAACATCTAAGGAAAAACAAGAAATAAAAGTTGGTAAATTAAATATCTAAGAAACCGTGTTTAAAAAAAAAAAAAAAAAAAAAAAAAAAAAAAAAAAGCAACTTTGATTTAAGTCTTAATTTAAAAAACTAAATCCTAGTTCTTAAAAAGCTCAAAAGAGGAACTTCAGCTCATTTCTGGTAAATAAATATAATTTGTAATCCTAAAAATTCTGAAATTTTATTAAATTTAAAATTTAGTTTTATTTTCCATTCTACAGAGGTGTGGAGTGGTGTAACAGTTACTGGCACAAAAAACAGAATCGGCAAACAGAGTTCAAATTTTGGCCAAGGCTGCCTGCACTCACTTCACACTAATACCCTTGGGAAAGGCATGAATCCACTATAAGTAAATAGTAGGGCAGTAAAGTAGTCCATCTAAGAGAAGGTTACTCTGAGAGAAAAAACCTACAGCTTGGGTGTGGGGCTAGCAACTCCACCTCATAAAACCTACTTGCTATTGAAACTGCAAAGCGGCACTATGCTCCACAAGGAGTCTACAGGAATATACATTTATTTTCCATAATACTACTTTTTATGGGTTCAATCATTCATCTTTTCTTAACTGATCCAGTTTATCATAACTTTTTACTAATGCCAAGTCCTTTTACTAATTCTTAATAGAAAGAGGTTACACATTTTTTTTTTTAAAAATGGTTAATCTATACACATAATTGAATATTGAGTTTATTCACAACAATAAATCTCTTTATTATCTGATTTAAATTTTAGAGCAGACAACAAGACATGCAAAATTAGCCTAAATAAATTTTCCTAAAGCTGGACAAAAAAATAATAATAAAAAAAAATAATAACAGAAAAGACATAAAAAGTCACCATTTTATAAAGTTCATTGGAGGCAAGATTTGTTTTTATTCCAAATTAAAAATTGTTCTTCAACAGGACAACGAGTGAAGCACAGAAAAGGTGGAGAATGTAGGCAATTATTGATCACAGAGTTCTAAATAAAATGTTAAAAATATCTGCCGTTCAGAAGCTTGGGAAGAAAATGATGTATAGAAGTATATACATGAAATAAAAATGATTTTTTTTTCGGTTTAAATTAAAAAATAAAAAGGCCTTTTCCTTAAATTTGCTTCTTGTATCTGTTTTGAGAAGGTAACTGTCAAAACTCAACGTTCTTCTCTCCTCTCTCATCAAAGTAAAAAATAGGAATATGATAAAGGTGAATACCTAATTAAAAAAAATTATTGAAAAGACTAGAAGAAAATAAGAATTAGGCAAATAACGTAAATAAGTAGAGCCTGTGGGTATAACTTGAAAATCTTGTAGATATAGCAAAACAGTTATTTTTTTTGTACCCACATATAGAAGAGAGAAAGGGGATAGCAGTGGAAATTGTCGGTGGTAAGTTGTACTGGTTTGAGCCTCAAGCCAATATTCAGCCACAAATAGGTAAATTATTAACTTCCATTAGCTCAGTATCTGAGAAGAGTTTTCAAAGCTGTCACAAGATTTGGACAGAATAAACACTGAGAACCAGATTGTTTTTTTTGTTTTTTTGTCAAACTTAGGCGTGTTTATTTTTAGAAATCCAGTGTTTTTCTTTTTGTTATTGTAAAAAGGAAAAAAAATCTTTTTTTTTTCCATTTCCAGTTTTATAGAAACTCAAACTTTGTTGAAGAAGTTAATCAATCACAATGATGACAATGGTGTTTCACTACCGGAAGAGTCGAGCAAAGTCTTTCAGTGCATTGCATACGTGTTTAACATTTTCAGCACTAGGAAAAATAGAAAAAAAAAAGAAAAATGTTAAATAAATAACAGAAATATTTAAATACAAAACGAAAAAGCTCAATACATCATTCCACAATAAACAGCAAGTATAAATTAAGATTATATAAAGAAAAAAGAAGTACTTTAAAATTCTAATGAGTTTGAAAGACAAATGTAAAACTGAAATATATTGTTGAATAATGAATCAAATGGTATTTTTAAGTTCCTGTATATACAAAACAATGTCAGTTTTTTGTGTTTTTGTTTTTAAACAAAATGTCCGTCTTATATACTGGCATATACAGTATTACTAAATATCTGAGATTTCAAAATATTAATATTTGGCAGTTAACTAATCCAATCTTATAAAAGCAATGTACAATTCTAAAGCGGACAGGAAAAAATATTCAAAATTAACTTCTAAATCTAGGCTAAACATTATGATGCAAATACATGTTACAATGTCAGACATTACAAATCACATCCTGTTAAAAGTTTTCTAAGTCCATAGCCCAGTCCTGTAATGATTGAGCAGAAAATGGCTAAAAATTCAAACATTTATGGTGTCTTTACTTGTGGGCAGATTGTTGTGTTAATTGGCAATATTGCAGGAAAGACTGT
This sequence comes from Architeuthis dux, assembly GCA_006491835.1. Classification (NCBI taxonomy): domain Eukaryota; kingdom Metazoa; phylum Mollusca; class Cephalopoda; order Oegopsida; family Architeuthidae; genus Architeuthis; species Architeuthis dux. The sequence goes on along the minus strand of VCCN01006736.1, from coordinate 2,400,310 downwards.
TTTTTAATAACTAGCTAAACGCTAGAGAGCTCTAAATTTTTTTAACATCGTCTTTAAACAAAAGAATCATCTGGTGTGTTTTCGGGCGGATCAGGATTTCCAGCCATGTTGTTTTTTTTTTTTTTCTCGTGTGCTTTGATGCGCATCAGGATGTTAAGAGTTAAATGAACTGGATATAATTTAGAAACTATATGAATTATTTTTTCATTCAAGGTAATGTCTAGAAAGACGTTTACAGATTAATAACCAGATTCTACAATGTAAAATAGTTGCATAGAAGCTTCAATTTATACTATCAAGATTCTATCTAATACATGCAAAGAATTTATTTTAGTATCGTACTTAGAAACTGAAATTTTATGCTGTACAAATTTATACTTGTGAAGTAGGTTTGAAAGTAAGTATAAGTAAACAATTTGTATAAGTAAACCATTTGTATAATATAGACATACTGTATATGATGGCATATACAGTATGTCTATATTATACCAATGGTTTACTGTTACTTTGAAACCTACATCACAAGTATAAATTTGTACAGCATCTTAAATTTAGTAGCTTTTTTCCTCCCTGATCCATGCTGTTTGCTCACTGCCATAGATTGACCACTGGAGTAACATTGCGATGAAAAAAAAAAGCAACTAAAAAATTAAGATGAAAGAAAATACTAATTTAATACTAATATCTTTACTCTTTCACCTGGTGAGAAAGTACTTAAGTTACCAGTTGTATTTAGGCAGAAATGGACCATGAGTTTACATATTTGAACAAAAGGCTTTAGTTCTAATAATACTGATTTGAAGAAGCATTTATATGAATAAAAACTGACCTTGTGACTGCTTTATGGAAATCTGTGAGTTGCGTGTGTGTTGCAGTAATAGTTCCTCCGCTGCTTTCAGTGGGCAAAGCTTTTAAGGTAGTCTCCAACCATTGACAAAAAGTCTGAAGAGAAAAAGACTTACTTTAACAAACAAAAATAACCTATTTGCATACATGTTTTATAAATCAATTCAGTACAATTTTCTTTCTATTTATATTTAATAAGCAAGGTTACTTGGTGCTATTTAGATTAAAATAGCTGATAACATACTCCAAAATATTCTAAGTCACACGTGTACAAATATACTTAACAACTCAGATCATCTCTTCTACACTGATCAATGTAACTATGCAGCCTAATATTTTGAACCACTTCACTCTGCAATGTTTCAAGTCATCTAATTCAATTGACCACAAGAGTACAAGATTCAAATTTAGTTTGTGTAAATTTTTATATTTGCTTTCTAGGTAGTAAAAATTGATTTAAATGAGATTTTGTATAAAAAAAAAGAAAAAAAAAAGTATTGAAATATTTTTAATCATTATGTTGCAGAAAGAATGAAATCAAATAAATTACATTATATATGCACGCAACTTTAATAGATTACACTCACACATACAAACCTACCTACACAGAATATCTATGTCTCCTGCTTTGTAAATACTTACAGGCCTATCTAATAGCATCAGTTCATAGATGACATCAGCCACATCTGATACCATATAAGTTGGCAAACAAAAAAGCGCTGTATTCAATAGGGAATGCACCAATGTCTGGCCATGGTCACGAAGCAGCTCTTCAATTAATGAACGTCTAGTTTCAAAATCATCTTTGTGCTGTTAGAATGAAAAAAAAGAAAAAGAAAGCAGCTTAATTTTGATTCAAGTATATATGAAAACAATGATCATCACATTTTACAAAAAGTGAAATCAGTGAAAGACTTAACAGTAAAATTGCAGCATAAGCACTCACTTCTTGGGCAGTGGCACAATTGATCAGATCTTCTAAAAACTTCATAACAGAAGCATTTGCATCACGATGGTCAAGTGAACAGGCAGCAATTGCACAGCAAAGAATTGGTTTGGCCATTTGGCATTGTAAAAATGCCACTGGTGCCCGCTGTACAAATCTGTAAGGAAAACACAATTAAATAAAATCAAAATCATTCTACAGATTTGGTAAATTTGAGAAGATTTTAATCTGTACATTTATAAAATCTATACTCGAAAGGTAAATATTAACACAAAATGTCACAAATCTAATGTGTCACAAATCTAATGTGTCACCCTTTAATATGTCAGTAATGCTGAATCTTCTTAGCATCAAAAGCAAATTTAATTTAAGTCAATTTCCTAGACATAAATTTGATAAAATGATAGAATAAAGTTAAACATTAAACATAAAAGATTTGAACATTGAACAGTCAAATAAGTGTAGATGATTTCCATCAGAAATAATATATGAGAGTGAGCTCTGTGATGACGGTGCCGACCGGAGATCGAACCGGAGACCTCTGCCCAACCACAGCTGAAGAGACTGTGTAGCAGCACTGTTAGAACATCCGGGCTCCCCGCTTATGCTTTGCTGTGCCAGACACTTCGCATACAGGCATTTGAATCATTTCTTAGTGTGATATAAGTTGCTAATTATGAGGAGTGAGGATAATTCGCTTTTGGCTGCGGTCAGAAGAACGTTGTTGGTTTAAAGTGATTCAAGAGAAAACAGAGCGTTTTCTGGTGTCGTGCTGAAAGAAGTTCCCTGCGAAAGAGACTTTGTGCCCTGCAGTCTTCCCGTTTTAAGAGACCTTTTCTACTACAAGCTCAAAAAGTATTTTTTGTCAAATTTTGACTTAAATTTCTTAATAGATAATAAGAGGACAAAGTATGCTGAGCTGGTGGATGAATGCTGAATCAACAGGTGGCGAGCAAGGCGTGGGCCCATCGAGATGGGATGCAGCAGGTTTGCTGGACATCACAGGAGCCAAGTAGACGAAGGGCCATCAAGTTGGCCACCTAGGCAACAGAAGTTGCTTCAAGGCAGCTGTGGATCAGGAGGAGAGGAGAGCCATGGTTGTGCTACTTGGTCATAAGACAGGGCTTGATCACACCCAGCTCAGTTGCCTGGGTGAGGGTTTCTGATGATTGAAAGACACAAAACACCCAATGACCACAGGAAACATCACTGATGATGTGTCCAGGTGCATCACAAGGTGATGTATGTGAAAAAGCTAAGAGACTTAGTATGCTCTTCCTTTTTGTATCATTTGATGATGGTTTCATCTAAAACTTAACAGAAAGACATGTAAAAACAATATCCTACTGTTATGTAAAACAATGTTTTCAGATATTCAAAAACTAAATTCATAAATGCCCTCTGAAAAAGGTTCAATACTGACTAAAAATATTTTTAACTTACTTATTCCCATGCAGGATTGCCAAATTAGATATTTGTTATTTTTTGAATTTAAGAGTTTTATTTTTAAAATTTTCATCTCTGGGGGTCCAGTTTCGCCGATTAAGAAGTTGTTTTTTTTAAAAGATTGTTTGATTTGGGAGAGATTTCAACATTCTAAATTGGCAACACTACAGTGAATCTAAGTATTTCTAATATTTATGAAAAGATGCTTCCTAATAATAATTTTGATGAAAGCAAAAGACATAGAACACTGAGTAATTAATTTCAGACCTTAATATTAAATTCAAAACAGATGTCATAAATAATTTATGAATTTAAATAAACAAGATAAATGCAATCATGCTGAATGTAATGTAATAATCTAACCGGAGACATAATCGGAACAAGTCATCCACAGTGTCTGGGTGATTTCTCAAGCCATTATGTTCTTCCAACTGTTTAAAAGCAGGTGTGCAAAATGCCTGAAAAGAAAGTAATGCAAATAGATAAAAATTAAACCAATCTTTATTTTCTTTCAATTCTGTTAAGAGTCAACTTTGTGCAGGTTGTTTTTCTGATGAAGTGAGAAATAATTTTTGTGCAGATTGGAGGTTTTATAACATATTGTATTGATATTCTCTATAGTTTTGAGAAGGGTCATTAACATTCAAGATGGCCCTACTCATGACCCAAAACTGGTGAACAACTGTGTTTACGCCATCCCTGTAAATGTGGTATTATCTATACAGGAGAAACGGGCTGACCCCACAAGGTCAGACTTGATGAACACAAAAAAGCCATAATCAAGGGGGAGATAGAAAAATCGGCTATGGCTGACCACATCTGGAGAGAGAATGGCGGCCATCTTTGTCCCTGGGAGGAAGTCCAGATTATTGACAAAAAACGCTTGTGGAAGCAGAGAAAAATCAAAGAAGCAGCTCATATCAACATGTTGACTAAATGTATTAGTCAGACAAGTGCAGAGTTCAACCCGATGTGGCTTCTGCTGCTCAACAAACACAAACCCGACAAGACAAAGACACAGAAACACCTGGGTCCAGCGTTATAAAGGTTACCCCCTTTAAAAATAAAAACTTCTATTTATCCCATCACACTTATGGGTCATTTCATGCCGAAACAAGTAATTTTCAAATCAGTGGATCGGCCAAAACGTATTTACAACACAAACAACAAGAAGGAGTTCAATCGTCCGAAGAACCATTTGAAATATTGTATTGTTCAAATTTTATTGGGGAAAAATTGTCCCATTTATTGCCAGTCTACCTATAACACTCTGCAGGCAACTTCATTCGCAGAGCAAAAGGTTTTGTCCTGCCACTGCACGTTAGTGTGTTTGAATTTCGCAGTTATGTTGTCAGGTCAATTTTAGTCATACATGAACGGAGACCTAAGTTACAGGCTTTCAAAGTTACTAAATGCACAAAATCGTGATGCCATTGAAAGTTTTACAAGAGATTCAAATTTACCTGTAACATATTCAATAAACCAGGAACACAACTTGAATCAGTTCCATATTCATCAACTAAAATACTGCCTAGGTAAAGAAAACAGGAATGCTGGTGCACCTGATACAGGTTTACCATCTGCAAAAGAAAGTGAAATACATGAGAGAAGTAAAGAAATTGCATGAATTTTAAAAGATTAAAAATTAGTTTATACAGAAGATGCATTTACATGTGAAAAATTTAAAAAGAATCTCTTTTTTAAATCTCAGGAAATTAGCTTAAAAAGGTGGTATGCAGTTTGTTTTTGTTTTGTTTTTCATGGAGAGTATTACATCCAGATGAAACAAAGGAATTTTCAAGTTTATTCAATGGGGGTGGGGGACAATTAACATAGTACAAGGCAGACATGCAATTTTAGCAATATGTTTTACAGATGTAATTCTTTAAGGAAACATGATAGCTGCTATCTAAATATTAGAGAGGGTACATAAAAATAATAGCTTCCATCATCAACCTTGACTTCTGTTGATATTCTTTTCATCCCTTTTCAAGGATTTATTTGCTGAATGAAAGGATACTCTTAAGAATCTGACTACCAACAGTTAGCTTCTATACTTAACCTACTGGCAAGTGAAAGAGGCATGGCACCAGACCAACTTTTTTCACCACCGACCCGGAAAACAATTTTAACCATCCCAAAGGAAATGTAAATGGTCCCAAAATCAAAATGTTGATTCTTTACTTTGTTATTATCATTTATAGTTGTTAGTAGCATAATAAAAACACCATTAAAATGTTGAGGAAATAAATAAATGTCAAACTCCAGTCCATCGTGAAGTTTTTCTACCGTAATAAAAACAAAACGACAAGAACCAGAAAAAGAGGCATCGCGGGGCGGGGGGACATTTGTTTGCCCCAAACACTTTTTTTACCATCCCCTGATGATGGACAACATTAATTTTGAGCCCTGGAAGGAGGGTGTTATCAAATCATTTAGGGCCTGCCATAGACTAAATTTCCCCCTCTTACCATGTTGTTTACCTTGTAAGCCATGAGGAGTAACTATGAAGGCTTGACTGGGTAGTATTTTTGATAAGTTGGTTAATTTACCCCAAAAATTGCAAATGTTAGCAAGAACTGTATTTCCCTGCATCCCACAGGCCAAAGATTGCTTTTTTCAAACGCCTATACTATTTTTATTATTCCTTTTCAAAATTTTGCAAATCAAAATTGGGATCGGTGATTGAGGCTACAACATCCTTGATGCCAGAAAATACTGTAAATCTACAGGAACAAATCTATTCAGTTAGATGTTCAAACAGCTAAATAGTAACTTATATTACTTTTTACAAAAAGTACTGCCACTTATAACCATTCAGAAAATATATACGGAGGTACATCAATAAGTCTGGAGTCTGATGAAAAAGAAGTATTTATTTTCCATAAATAAGTATTTATTTTCCAACAATCTGCTTCCTTGTCAATGTACAACCCAAATTTTCTCCATTAATCACAGAGTGAACATTACAAAGTGAAAACTTCAGATCAAAATTCAGCTAATAACTGTCAGACTATGGAGTTATTAATGCACCCTAATATTGTAATATAAGCAAAGTAGATGATTTTTAGATAAAAAATATAGTAAATTAAACATTTTAAATTAGGGTTCTAGTATATTTAAGTAAAAAGTACTGTATTTTGTGAGCTGGATTAGTAAAACAAGTTAAAATGATTAATGGCAACTGGTTCTTGAGATATTCAAAATGGCTGGATGCTTTCCGGACAAGCCTCATATTTACAAGTTCAAATGTTTCAATACATGGAAAAACTCAAATTGTAAGGAAATACTACAAGTATGAATGAATTTTCCTGAGCAGCAACAGTAATTAAACATAAACAGCCATCGTAAAAGGTAGGAGAAGGGGGAGCTGAGTGTATTTACCTGACTGACTAATGGTTGTAAAACAGAAGCTGAATTTTTGCCCAGACAACGAATAGCAAATCTGATACAGCGACAACACCTCTCCACAATGCGCACATCTGACTGGTACTTTTCACATGCATGAGACAGCACTGGAAATACCTGTTAGGGATAAGAAGCAATGTAAAATTAGGAGCAGAAATTATTTTTAAAATTGGAAAAGTTTTTAAATTCACGACTGGAGGTTTTATTTCTTCAGATAACAACTAATGTTTTGTGTTTTCACTTCATATCTTGATCAACACATCCTGACTTTGATGACATGTACAATATGGGGTTCAAGTCTTGTTGGAGACTACGTGTTTATTCCTACTTCACGCTTTTACTTTAATAATCGAATGTTGATTGACTGATTGATTTGTTTGTTTGTTTGGCGGCATAACAACCCTCGATGGGTCATGTAATGCCGAAATCAGTTTAAAATTCCAAAAGTTGGAGGTTTTTTTTTTGGTTTTTTTTTAAAATAGAATCTTGCGACTTTGGGGAAAGGTTATTATTTTTTTTTTTTTAACTAGTCTTGCGACTTTAGAGAAGGAACAGGTGGTCCTTGTTTGGATGCAGTTGGTGTATTCTAGGCCCCAGTCGACAGGGCCGAACAGTTAACGGGTATTCAACTTAGAACACTGCGATTAAAAAGTAACAATAAGATGAGGAGATACAGTAGCTTTCGACAAAACTTGAACTTGCATCTCATATCCTGGGAGCTGTCTTTACAGATTTGGCCACAGAAACCATGTCTTCTCAGAAGCTACTTCTTTATTCCTGCGCCATGCTGCTTAAACAATCAGAGGATATGCAATCTAAAAAGTTGTGTTAAAGTATATTTTAATTTAAGTAATAAAATATTCAACATTCATGTACAAAATTATTTTATGTAGCATGAAGAGTTGGAGTGGGATGATGGCAATATGACTGGGTTTGTGCCAAAAAAGCCATAGGTTTCTGTGGCTGAATTGGTTAAGGCATTGTCCATGAGAGACAAGCTTCTGGGATAGGGGATGCAAATTCAAGTATTGTAGGAAACTACCTCTTTATCCCAGCTTCATCTTACTTTAATAGGTGGAGGGAGAGTAAGTATTCGACCTAGAGAGTCATGATAAAGAGCAACAATATAATTGTGAATTACTTTTTAAAGATTAAAATACAAAGATAAAATCTAGTGACTTACTTCTTGGATAACATTTTGACAGGGATGTGGTTGTCCATTAGGAACTGCTGGGTTCAAATGCCTATTAATAGAAAGAAAATTAAAAAAACAACTGCATGTACAGATTGTACAGCATATTTTAATTTAAGTAATAAAATACTCAACATTCATGTACAAAATTATTTTTGTATACCAATGAAGTAGACGTGCAGCTTTGTTCGTTCACCAACTAAAAAAAAAAAGAAAAAGAAAAGCTGCACACCCAATCCCTCGCCCACTACCACTATTTACAAAGCTGCATACAGATTTCTCGCAAGATCGTAAGTAATTCTAGTAGACATGCAGCTTTCACCATCTATCAATGGAAAAAGACAAA
>VCCN01006736.1:2337002-2348836 GCA_006491835.1 Architeuthis dux | reverse complement strand
AGTAAAATCTTTCTGACTCCGACACCAGTAACCCAAAATTCCTCAGACTCCAAAGCCCTGGTAATATTCATAACACCATGATAGTTTATACTTCTGTGTTATAAGAATAGATTGTTGCAAAAGAGGATTTCTAATCCTTTACACGATTATACTTGTTAAATAAATCAATTTAAACTTAAAGATTAGAGATAGATGATTTATCTTTTATCAATTTACAAAATTAGACTACTGGTGATGACTAATTTAAGAAATCTGGGTTTAACCTGTTGGCATTGACAGTTCAAAAAGTATTTGTTTTAACATTAATAGATTTTGGCCAAGTCTTTCATGACCATTGTTGCATATTTAGAATGAAATACAGAGTACAGGTTTCCACCGTTATCAGAAAGTAGAGAGTTCCTAAAAAAAAAAACTTTTGTAAGACGAAATGATGTAAAGAGGCAATTACCATTAATTTATATGGGAAAGAATTTAGCGCTCCCAGGCCCCCAAAATGGTAGGTTGGGCTGAGTCATCAGAGGTTGGGGTGGTGGGAGGTACAGAAAGAAGAAGGCATGTGCTGCCTCTATAATGGCTCACTGCAAAACAAACACTGACAGCTATTTTTGCTTTTTGGTGCCGACCACAAGATCGAACCTCTGCCGAGCCACAGCTGAAGAGACTGTGTGGCGGTGCTGTTGGAACATCCGGGCTCCCCGCTCATGGTTTGTTGTGCCAGACACTTTTTGCATACAGGCACTTGAATCATTTCTTAGCGTGATATAAGTGGCCGATTATGAGGAGTGGGAATAAGTCACTTTTGACTGCAGTCAGAAGAACGTCATTGGTGTAGAGTGAATTGAGAGAAAACAATGCATTTTCCGGTGTCGTGCTGAAAGAAGTTCCCTCCGAAGAGGTGTCCTGTGAAAGAGATTTTGTGCCTTGCAGTTCTCCAGTTTTAAAGAGACCTTTCTACTACAGTAGTGTAAAGTAAACTTTTAAAAGGGGGGGAGCAAGGGATATTTGTATCTGATTTTTGTAAATATCAAGAATTAGGCTATTTATTTAAGACTTTTCTGATTCTTATCTTACTCTTCACTAGATTTTTAAAAACATTCCATGAAAAGCATAATTGGTTGTTTTAATGCAAGTAATTTTGTTAAGGAATCGTTAGAGTCAATTTGTTGTTAACGTTCTTGCTTTTGCAATTAAGGTTTGCTTGAGGTTAAGAAAAAAAACTATTGGCAAACGGGTAACTAATTACAAAATGAATAAATGTTAATAGCTTTGCTTGAACGGAAGCACTTCAACATTTTATATCAAGCAAAGTGTTCAATTAAAATGATGGGGATTCGGTTTATAGATAGGACAGAGGCCTTTTTGTTAGAGTTAAAAAGGCTTGGTGCACAGCTGTAGTCATTAGTTCAGATTTAGGACAAACAAAATGGCATTTCATCAAGGTGTCAGATTCAGTTTTTTCAATACAGGAACAAGATGAGGCAGGAAGCATCAAAATTACGCTGACAAAATTCCATAATTCTTTCACTCTCCACTGAACAAATATAGATGTGTTGGTGACTTGACCTCTTTAAATTTGTGTACTGTGTCAGACAAAACCAGTGTGATTCTATTCTACAGATATTTAGGAAAATATCAAGTTTTTCTCTTGTCATATTAACACTGTTCATTTTTCTGATATGGCAATTAATCTCACTATAATTCATATATAAGAGAAATATCGACGACTAGCCATTGTACAAAGTTGATATTCGCCAGATATGTTTGTCAGCACATTGGACATTGCAGTGTCAAGAAATCTAATAAAAAAATAAATCTTTTATCTAAAGTTATCTAAGATTATAGATCTAAATATAATGCTTCACCAGCATTCACGATTTAAAATGTGGTCAGTATGAAGAGACACAGAGAGAGAGTGAAAGAGAGAGACACAGAAAGGAAATCAGCTTTTTTTTTTCTTTCTGTTGAATTTTTCTATAGAAAAAGTAAATACTTTGAAGCCATAGTTTCATACAATGGACAGACAATTATTTTACATGACACTTATGGCAGGCTGCTACACACACCATAAAGTCCAGCCCCTTCCAGTTTTATATAATTGACAAAAACATAAAATTAGAAAATATTCTTCAAAATAAGCAAATCAAGCCATAAAGCATTCAATGATAGTTTTACATAGAAAGGAGAAATTTTTAATTTTTCATAGTAATTATTTAGGTTTGATGGTTTGCTTATAGAACCATCATTGTAGATGTCCACAAACAAATAGTTACCTTTCAAAGGTTATAAAAAATAATGTATGATTCAACAGAACGTTTGTGTACACAAAATAGCCACAAAACATTTTTTCAGTCACTCTGGGATAAAGATATCAGAACCAGAGACAGTGTTTTCAATTGTAATTTTAATTTACAAGTTCAAAGGTTCAACAGTAAATTGAGTGTAGGCAAAGCATGTGGATAATTTTAAAGCCACAGAAATCAATTATATTGTTGATACAATCACTGAAGGTTGGAAATTCAAATGGTAAACTTTACCATATGAGCTTATAATTAAAAACACCCTTTTTCAGATTATTTGATGACTTAATAAGCAAAGGAAATTTGAGGGGTGCCATTGAAATTGCCAATATTATGAAAACTAGTTGAATTATTGGGTAAATACATTACTTTTTAGCAGTAAAAATAGCCCTGAAAGGGAGGAATTATGAGTAGAATTAACTATAGAGATTAAAAATTAACAGAACAGTTTTAAAAAGAAAAAGAAAATATACAAATCAAAAAATAACAGAAACTGAAATGAGAAGTACAGAATAGAAAAACTAAATAACATTAACATCTAATACTTTATATAAGAATGGCAGTAAAACAGTTTTATATTTTAAATAAATCAGTTATTTATTCAAAATAAAATATTTCATGTCCTTTTTTCAAGTTAAATCCTATATTTTCTATTTTATTTACACAAATCTAGAATTCTATTGCAAAATTCTATAAACATGAGGAATTTACTGAGGCGATGATCTAAACATGCTGGCGGTGAAAGGGAATACCCATAGCTGCCTGCTTCACTTAAAATAGGCCAATGAAAATTTAGCTTCAACTTGCCGATTCATTGGTTAAAATAAATTTGAAAAAGGTTACACATTTTTCTGCTCTTTTTAAATGTTACTAGTCCATAACCCATTGCTTCGCTGATGGTTATCATAAGTGTACAACAGGCTCGGCTTATGGCTGCTAATGATACTATAAGTGTGACAGACACAGTAAGGAAGGTGAGAAAATGATATGTAGTTTAATATGGAGAGATAGAAATAGACTTGTGTGGGACATGTCCATGCTCTCCTTTATGCCATAACAGGCAATGGCTTGGTCGAGGACATGCTGAAATGGTGCATCCACATTGCCAATAGTTTGTACCTAGCTTTCAGTGTCCAATATGACATGGTAAAAGGTTCTTGACAATTGGCCAGTGTCGCCTTGATGTCCACTATGGCCCTTTCTTTGCCTAGGTCTTTTAATGGTGAAGGAGACATTTAGGTAATAAAATTTGGGGATCGCCAACTTGGATGGATTTGGTTGTTGTTGTCATTGTCTTCACTTCATTTGAGATGGTATTGTAAAATCCCTCTGGCCAGGTCCCAGGACTTTAAATTAACAGCATCCCGGGTACGATAGAAAATGTGTTTGGGATGAAAAGAGATCTTCGTCGGGACACATCCAGGATGAAAAGAGTGCTGCTGCTTTATTTTTACTCCCACCCCTGAGAAGAGTGAAAAGTATACATTTACACTGTATGTAAATGTATACTTTTTCACTCATATTGTTATACCGTCTACTATGTAAACTATGCTCATAATAAATAGATGAGGAGCTGGAAGACACTTGGTGGAAACCTGTCGGTCTAATTACTGCATGGTATACTGACCAATATATAGGTACCTTATTACCATCTCCCTCTGTATATGTTTGTGTCTCAGAAATGACCCCGTGAAAGTGGTGGTGGGGATTTAGAGAATGAAGGTGGACTATGAACTGGACACTCCACAGGCCGTTTCATGTCACATGTTGCCCCTGGAAAAAAATGGCTTTGGACATGTGAAGGAAGCTTCTCCATCTGTAATCATGTTCCGCAGCACCACTTCTGCCATCATCCATAGTTGCAATAAAGTAACGCAATGTCTGTGCGGATCTCGCAATGGGCTCACCGTGTACAATACATGTATACTGGCTTGCATATGATAACTTGTAGCTCAGCACTAATCTATGTGTAATTTGTGCGACTTGACTGCACTCATTGCAGCTTGACTGATAGAAAGGTGTCCAGCAAAATAAATATTTTGCTTTAAGTGTTTATATTATGGTATAAACATTGGAGAAAGCAAATTTGATTTCAATATCTTGGATGAAATCTCAAATCCCTTTATCTTGGATTTTGGCACTTCGGGCATAAGAGGGTTAATATCTGAAAATGCTCAAGGGATTAAACCGGGCACCCTCCTATATTTTGAACCCACAAGAAACAGCAGAGGGGGGAAACAACAAAAAAAAAAAAAATAGGCCGAGACCCAGACTATTATGATGATTATGTTTGAAGTAAATAAAGTATTGTTGCCCCTCCCCCACTTTTTGTCAGTCCTGTCCAACTTTTTCTCATACAAAACAAACTTTACATGCATTAATTTCTCCTAAAAAGTTCATATTTTTCCTAAATATGACTCAAACATTTTATATCAATACCTACAATAAAAACTGGGTAATATTCAAAATGGCATAGTGATAAAACTTCTTGGATTATTTTTCAAATACATTTTATATATTCATATTTGGAAACATCAGCATAATTGCAGTATAGTACACCCAGAATTTGTTTAAATTTTATATTTTTTAAATCACATATAAACAACTTAAAAATAAATTAAATTAAAAACCTATGATTGGTTAGTATTTTTGCTTTAATTATTTGGGGGGGGGGGGGCAAGATAGTGATCATGAGCCTTTTTTATTCTAAAAAAAATGCTCAAGATTAGTTATAGGCTGTTCAGGTTAGATTTTAAAATTATGAGTTAGTTGATTTTCTACACTAAATTAATTAGCAAGTTGAATGTTAGGGCTAAAAATTTAATTACAGACAGAACTACTGACTACAATTAGGTCTTCCAAAACATGGAGAAAATAACATTAATTTGAGGTAACTTCAGCAGAAATTACTCATCAGACTCAAATCAAGATGGGGGTGAGGTTAAAAAAAGTACTTTTTCAAAAGGGTATGAAATTTTTCATCAGTTATTCGTCTACAATTTAATCTCAAACATCAACGACAGACAGAAATTAAAATTGATCGTAAGCAAGCTGTAGGCGAGGTTGCTCTTATAAAAATGTATTGGTCACAGAACTGCCCCATATCTCGGAAACTACAAAACAGAAGTGTGCAGTTTTCACCATTCGATAACATGTTTTGAAGATTCATCATCACACCATTTTAATACCAGTCTTACAGCAACAAACAATTCTTTCAATCTTGAACAATTTATTGCTTATGTTTTAATTTAAAATCAGTGAACTGTTCCTGTCAAAACCATTACATGATACTTACAAATACAACTAGTGTATACTTTTAATCCTCTTCAAAAAATGCATTCCAGGTACATATCTTCCTCAAATATATTTTCAAAATTCCAATAACAAAGATATATCAAAGTGAACTTATTTTAAGAGATTTTATTTGTCTTCCCACAAGGCCAAATATGACACATGGTCAATTTAATATGGGGGGGTCCTACATGTGTACGTGTAGACAAAAACTGCCCAGTCCCTGTGGCCTGTGTCGCAATGGTGTCAGGGTGACCCACAACCTGACCCTTTTAGTGCAATGGGGAAAGTGCTTCCCTGGGAGTGGGAGTCTCTGGTGACCAGGTACACTTCATTCATGCCGGGGTCTCACCTTAGGGTAAGACACGATTGATCGCAACCAAAAGGACTTATTTTAAGAGATGGAATCCAAGTCCTAAAGTTTGTTTCCACAAGTTTTCAACTTTAGGTAGTCGAAATCCTTTTGTCCAACAAGTTTAATTTCAATTCTAAAATTAATTCCAAGAGGCCTTTTCAAAGCTATGAGCATCACAGTAACAAAAAACCCCAACAATCAAGCAGTAATTTAAGAAGTACAACAGTTCCCTTCTATCGCCATAAGTAGGTCATAATGCAGCCCCCTTTTATTATCACAAATAGGACCTCAAAAGATAAGGAGCATAATAGGCAAGCTCATTCCTAAGCAATTTCATTAATAGTTTAATCTCAAATAGGATCTTTTTCCTCTATTTCTCAATCAAAATTGTGGTTAATGACCAACTACTATTCAAAAGAGCACAATTAAAAAACCAAAAAAAAAAAAAAACCAGATAATTACCAAGAAAGTACCAACACAAATTTTTCATAGGGTAATTTTCAGTTTTCAATAGACAAAAATTAAGCAGGGTATTTTTTTTTATATCTGCTACCCTACAGCACTAATATACAGGTGCAATAAGTCAAGTTGAAGTAAAGTTCAACTTTGAAGTAATAATGTCAGACTTTCAATAAAAATTCTTTGAATCAGCTCATAAAATTCACAGACAATCTCGAATGGAATTTTGCTTTTGCTCAGGGCTAGAATATTCCTAACATTTCAGTCAGTGCTAAAGAGAAATGTTAATATGATAATGATTAATCCTCATTCAGCAATTTAACAACTGGATGTCAAGTAACCTCACCCTAAATTTTTCACTTTCATTCTGAAAAATGCATAGTACAATGATAAAACTATATAAGCCTCATTAGAATATCCATTTTAAAGAGAGAAATAGCAGAAAAGTGATCCTTTACAACAAGCTAGAGATTTAAATGTTCCAAGATGGAAATAATTTATACAAATAATATAGTTGTAATATGGGTAAATAATTTTCCTATAAATTATCTGTCAAATTTCTCTATTTCAAATCTTAGGTTTTGGGGAACTTTTTCCGCAGCACAATAGTGATAGATTTACAATAAGGCTCATGAAGAAGAGAGAAATAACTATGGTTTAATATTACAAATACTACTATCATCATTGCCACATACTTGTATATGCCGACCTACAAGAATGGTTTACAAAGGGTATTCGAGGGACTACGGTTCACTCCAAGTGCCATAACTGTCCATATCGAGCTATGGTAAAGATGCATTGATTCAACTAATAAAATCACTACAAAACTTGGTGAAAACAATCCTGATGCTGAATACAACAGCTGTCACTTGTAAAATTATAAAATAGGTGAAACTAACTATAAATAGACCTCTTTTTATATTACATGTACACCCACACACACAAAACATTTCTTGATATTTCCTATGGACAGAAATATATGCCTACAAAATATGTCCATCAGTAGTTCTTGACGATCCACAAACTGAACCATACACGTCATCTCCTGAGCTCACAATACATTAAAAAATTGATGCAAGTTGCACAATAGTAATTGTTAGGTGGTGTCCAAAGCCATCATGTGTATTTATATTTCCAGTAGTGCTGAAGATGACAAGGACAATAAAAATCATATGCATTGATGAAAATGTCAAAATTCTTGTAAAGAGAATAAACATGACAAAAGTAGTCTTTATTTTTTCACCAAATGCCTACAGTAGCCATTCCATTAAATCTATATAAACTGTAAAAATAAAAAAATAAAATCAATATTGAAATGCTTACCTATGCAGTTTTCTTTTCATAGCAACATTCTAAAAACTATTTTAAGATATGATTTTCTGCATTTTTAGAAAGAATTTTTAAAAAAGTAAAATATCTCCTATGGAATAAATAGAGTTAGCTATTTATTTGCATAATAATCAAGGTCACAATATATTTTAGTGTTAGTTCTTAGTCAATCTAAGGAGTATTGATATTAAATAATGCAAGATAAAAAAAATTGTGACTAATTCACACACAAAAAAATGAACAGATAAGTTTTGAAATAAACTATCAACCTTAACTAACCATATGTATTTAAAAATAAAAAGACAGCCTTGGTTTTCAGTGTTGCTCTTATAGGTTAGGCCATATTAGAGCTTTCTGCATAGCAATTATTATCCAAAATTAAAATTTTTTCAGCAACCCTGATTTTTAGGTTAAATTTCTTTCTTGGCAAGCTAATGAGCCACACCTACTTATTTGGCACTAGTACTTTACCAGATACTTTAATATTTTATGCTAGTGACACTAAAATGTAGAAGAAAAAAAAAAAATCTTTCCTATCATAGTTGCTTTTTCAAGATTTTTTGTAGATACAACCATACAACAAGATTGCTACTAATTCACAGCTGACAGCCCTTAAGAATTATGCATAAAGTAGAACTTAATGTTTTAATAAAAGCTTCTATGATTAAACAATTCACTATAGATATACTTTAGTGCTTCAAGACTTCCTACTCATTTATGAGAATGCATAAGTCTATTCACAAATATATAGAGAGATAAATGAATACAAGATTTATAGCAATAGTTTATAGAAATTGCTAAGAATCAAATAGCATTTTACTTTCACCACTAATGGGTATTAGATAAAAAAATTTTTTAAAAAGCCTTTAACAGCTGAAGATGACATACAAAGTCAATGGATCTAAAAGACTGCACAGCTTACTAAAAGCCTCAACCAACAACCACAAAGTAACATTTACGGCAAATTGCAAATAAAAGATTGTATTACTGCTAAAAATACAAATTTTTTAAATTCAACATAATGTGCATGTAGGTTGGCATTAAAACCCATTGATTATATATGTAAATCTTTAAATGAATAACTTATCAAAATTGTTTTTACTGAAGGTAAATTTTTCAAAATTGTAAGCATGAAAAGGGTAAATTAAAAAGGTTTAGATCAAGCATTGTCAATTATTAATTTTTGTGATCAAGTTTACATCAGGCACCTTGAAAATTGTCGAATCGAAAAGGGACACATTTTGCCTCAACACCAGAATGTTTGAAGTTATTTACATTCGTTACAAAATAGTTTTTAAATAAAAAAAACTATTTTACAACCTAACAACTAAGATACTTTCTCCCGGAAAAATAAAAAGTATTTTTATGCTTTCAATCCAACTATTCTTTGTAAAACTAGGTTTTGGCTTTTATAGCAATTATTACAGTTTAAATTTTACAGTTAGTCAATCAGTAACTGCCATCTTAGCATAATAAAAAATAGAAAAAGTAGGTTGGATTGAAAGCATAAAAAATACTTTTTATTTTTCTGGGAGAAAGTAACCTTGAAAATTTATTAGTTAAAAAAAAAAAAAAAAAAAAAAAAAAAAAACTTTTTATCGAATGTAAGTAATTCCAAACATAACTGGTGTTGAGGCAAAATGTGTCCCTTTTTCGATTCAACAATTTTCAGGGTGCCCGATGTAAACTTGATCCAATTTTTGACTAGTATGTCTTTCATCTTAATTTAAGTTGCTTTTCATCACAACTTCTACGGTCAACACCACATACAAGAAATGCATAAGTTTTCGGTGAGACTAACTCATATCCCTTTTCCTCGGGAAGCCTGTCTTTGTACAATAGCTGCTTTACTGATTAAGCGACAAAAAACACTGGTTACAAAGGCTCAAATCTAACCATATAGTTTTCATTCTTTAATTCTCCCAATGCCGCCATCTATAATACTTTTTACATAACATTACTAATACTGGTAATGTTATCTTGAATTTATTATTAGATGAAGCATTGTCAATTTATCACTAGCATTTCTTTTAGTCTGAGAAGCTGTGAGTAACTGAAAGAAATACTAGTAAAAAAATGAATATGTTTATGTACAATGTTTCAATTATATCTTATTACCTGTGAAAACATCTACGGATATATTTGAATTTCTAGAAGATAATCTTTTTAGAAAAGAAACTAAATGTGTGTATTTATGTGTATGTGTAATGTAACTATAATGCAAAACTTACATTCCGTTCAATACATACATAGACACCACACACATACCGGAGGCCATAATGCATTTAGTAAAAAAATGCAGTTTCTTCACAATCCCTTACTTTAAGACTTAATAGTTCACTACTTCAAAGCTGTTAATAGTGTAAACAGATGTTTATGTCAATTTTGTCTGAGATTTTATTAAAAAGTAACCGAACTTGTTCAAGTGGAAGAGTCCATTGTTTCAACTTCAAACTTGTCAAGCATAACACGCACAAAACATCACTCCATAGCAAGACAAAAATGTATAATTTTAACCTTGTACAATCAAGTAGCCTAAATATGCACAGAAGCTAAAAAATAAATACTGTCCAGTATTTAAAAAGTGACCATTTGTAAAGACAAATTTCTAACTGGAAAGCAGATAACAAGACAGGATAGTAAATATACACAACCAAAGATCGCAAACAGCAGAGAGTGACCGAAACAATCCCTACAAACTTTTTTTTTATTTAACGAGCCAAAGGAAACTTTGAAAGCAATTAAATAACATTCAAGTGGTGAACATTGAAAACATTTTTTTTGTAACACAGCACCTAGAGCTGAGAAACTGGAAGTAAGAAACCACAAATATGAAAGACATAAAAATAAAGACTGGACGTTAGGGGAAAGTTACTTTTCAACAAGAGAGATTTTCATGACTTTTTCACAGACATAAATAGAACACAATCAATACATGGGATTATGTAAGATTAGAGAGAAGTCCCCAGAAAGGTTTCCAGTTCAAATAATTAGACAACATTTTTTACATACATACCCACGTCATAACATTCAAATACTGTATATGATGGACTAAGACAAATGATTTATAAGGATATTTAGAGGACTACCGCTCACTGCAACTCATAAAACCCCCACAACTGTCCATATCAAGCTAGTCGTAATACCAGTGAAATAGACGCAGTGTAATAATTGCTGATTTAAAATAAAAAATTAAATGACCATCTCATATACCAGCATATACAACTGAAAACAATTTAGTTTGCAAATAATATATTTCAATGAAATATTATCCAATTATGTGCATTGAATATATATTAGATAAGGATATCCCCACTAAAAGTGAGGATATGATACATTGTTTAGCAAAAACTGATTCAAAACCTCTCTATACATTCAGAGTTATTAAGTGCAAAAGACCGGCTGGGTTGGGTCAAAACAATTTCAGGCCTCATAGCTAGGCTCCCTTGCGTTGTAGCGATTATGTACCAATCATTTTTGCTTCTGTTGTTTAACAAAAACATACCCGGAAGATCTTTATCCCGTGATACACTAAAAATGACTCGCTTCAGAAAAACCACCATAATTCACAATCCACCACTCTTGCTGCATACATAATAAATCTTCAAATAATGGGCTATCGATTGGTGAAAAACTTACGTTTCTACATCAGTTTCAGAGTTATTAAGCTTAAAGCATGACAATCTAAATGGATCTTCAAAACACATGTTATACAATGGTGAAAACCGCATGCTTCTATCTTTAATAGTTTCCGAGATATGGGGAAGTTCTGTGAGCAATATATGCACTGACCTTGCCTATGGCTTGGTCGCAAGAATTTGTCATGTATATATTTGAAGAGAGAAAAAACAAAACACTGAAGACTAACTGCTATCAAGCCTAAACCAATTCAGTTCCAAAATTTGATTAAAGAACTAATATATTCACCAGATCAATCAAGCTACATACTCTATATAAGATAATTGATTTCTCATGATAATTTGTAAAATTTTTCTCAGCTGTCTAGAAAAATAATCTTCAGTTATCAGATTGTTTTCATTATACCTAGACATTAGTCCGACAACCAAATAACATTCAATAGATATATTCATCTCCCTCTATCT
>VCCN01006736.1:2304246-2319463 GCA_006491835.1 Architeuthis dux | reverse complement strand
TCTTCCATTGGATGCCAGTATGAAAAGGTTGTCTGAGGATCCAACCCTAAAACAACCAATATAAAGTTGCACATGGGGGGAAAGCATGGATGAGTTAGGTAAAGGCCAGTGATCATGGGAGATTGTCCTTGTGCCTTGTTAAAATTTGATCATTTTAGTCTGAAAACGTTTCTCATGGTTGCACAACTTTTTACAAACAAAAGAAAAACATCAATTTTATTAGTCTCAAAATAGTTTTGGGGGCAAAACTTTAAATCTCAAATTAACCTGTGATGGTAAAATCATATTGCCAAATACTTTGGACATGAACAAATTTACCACTATGCCAAATTTCATAGGTGCAAAATTGTGACCAACAACTCTGAAAATTGGCTAGCAATGTGTACAAATGACTGCAGGTGACCTTGAATGACTACTGAGGTCAAATCCACATTGCCTATGACCATTGTCATGAAAAGACTTACCCCTATGCCAAATTTCAGTTTCATAGAAGCCAAAGTATTACCAACAACTGGGAAGATTCGTGAGAGGGGTGTACCCATATGCAAAAATTCCGCATGCTTGGTGTGAAATTGTGGCCTACAAGTTTGAAAATTGACTAGAAATTATCTCTTGTGACCTCAAAGGTCAAGCTCACAATGCATATGAGCTTCGACATGGAAAGATTTACCCCATATCTGATTTCAGTTTCATAGTGCAAAGTTGTTGCCAAAAAATTGTTTTAAAATGACCAGAAATGGCCTTGAATGACCTCAGAGGTCAACGTCACATAGATTGAGATCTTCACTGTAAGATGTACCCGTATGGGAAATTTCACCATCCTTGGTGCAAAAATGGTGGCCAACAACTCTGGCTAGAAATGACCTCTGGTGATCTCCAAGTTCAACCTCACATAGCCTATGTGGGAAGTTGACCACTTCTCAGTCTACATGCAGAATATTAGGTTGATAGGGCTTGTAGTTTTAGCGGAGAAGAGGCATGGACAAACAAAGTGCTCAGATAGCCAAGCTTTGTGATTATTTACCTCTTCTGAAATGACATCTGCTTATGCATCTTTTTAAAAAATATTTTCAAGATACTTTGGGAATTTTATAGAACAATTATTTACTTTTGCCATTAAGGAAATTTATAAAAGTTTACATCAGTGATTAGTTCACCTATTTAATTACAGAAATTTAGACCTGTTAGTTTTGTATCGGGAATGTGTAGTATGGATTCTATATGTCTAGTCTTTCTGTGTTTGTTCAGGCTCAGAGGGTAACACCAGTTTTAAGGACAAAAGTTATTCTTTTTAGGGATTTGAACAGACTGGCATTTATGATCTTAAAAAGAAATCTAGTTTATGTGCTTGAATTGAAAATGAAAAGGTTATTTTCTGGAGCAAGGCGAAACAAGAATTATTGTTACATAATGTAAAAAGATGAGAGGACTTGATCATATAAGAATAGGAAGAAGCATGGCAGACAGTCAAAGTTAGTTTATCTAGTATTGACCATATTGAATATAGGAGAATTAGTTTCTTAATTTTCACTTATATACATAAGAATTTTGTCAAACTTCAGGACTCCTAAGTAACAAGAACAATCCTCATCAAAAATAAGAGAGTAAAAAGATTTTAGCTATTTATCTTCTAGCTTCTATCAAGAACACACACAAACTTTGTACAATTGTTCTTAAATGTCATCCTTTCTTGAATCCAGGGAAGTGAAACTTCTATACCCAAATCAGAACCAACCACCCCAGGAACAGCAGTTTCAACTCCTTCCGCTTCGAGTGAAAAGCCAAAAGTGACAGTTTCCCAGGATCCCAAATATGCAAAATATTTCAAAATGTTGAGTGTGGTATGTATAACATTGAACATTTACAAAAATTGCAACAAAAAATGTCAACATATTTTTCTCTTTTTGAAGATCGTGTTGCACCAATCCTTTCAGTGCTGCTTGCCTCAAAAATCAGAATTGTGAATGCTGAATAAGTGGAGAAATATACCTTAGCCAAAAGCAGGCCTGCCTGCCTCTCACTCACACATTCAGAAAAAGACTTTGTCTGGTGTAGTTCATATGTACTTGATATTGTAACTAACATGTAAGAATTTATACACGGTTGTATTGTGGGTCAGTGCATACACATACTATCACAGCAATATTCAAATGTTTTATTTGAAATGCATCTCCATGCACACATTAAAAAGCTTAATGATCCCACAACATCTCCTGTAATCTATTCTTTTTTTCCCCTTAGTTTACTTCAATACACAAAATAAAATGCCATTCTGTTATGTTTGCATCTAGTGTTAGTAAGTAAGGATTTTACTGTTAAATTGTTGAAAAATTGCCCTCTGTTCACACGGGCCAATGTTGAAAAGAATGCTCAGATTCAAAGGAAATGATGTCTATAACTACTTCAATGGATAAAAACTGTTTAGCATTACAAATTAATATTACTGAGAACAAAGGTTTTTAAAAACTGTTACAATTCAACATACTGAATCAAAGAATTTGGCCTGAGAAATGGCCAACAGCAGATGATTCATATAGTTTATACATCCTATCTCTTACATAACTGCTTTGTCTTACTTTAAAATGATAGCATAAAATATAACCGATGGTAAAAGTCTATTTGTAATAACTTACAAGAAGATGCAGGCACTGCTAATTAGTGTGTACCTCCACAAACTATATTTTACCTAATCAAAGACCCCATGTTAATTTTTTAATTAGATGAATTTTCATTGCTCAATTATTTGGCTGTTTGAAGTTTGCGCCTTTTTCCATTCAGTGGCGCGAATCTGTGGGAACTGATTTTGTTGATATTTGGATGTGGAGGGATGACAAATGCAACCGTAAACCTTTTTTTTTCTTATTAAATAAATTTTTTTCACTTCCAGGGAGTTCCTGAGCCTGCTGTTAAAATCAAGATGCAACAAGAAGGACTAGATCCTAATATGTTAAAGTAAGTCTCTCTTTGGCTTCCTTTATTCAGTTAAATATCTAGTAATTTATACCACTGTTTCACTTTAACATCTATTGTCTCTGGCTAGTAAACTCTTACTGCAAGTCTTCCCTTTCAGATAACACTTGTTAATGTGGTTATTTACTATAGATTAGTCTGGCACAAGGCCACAGTAGTGGGGGCACCCAATGAGAATCAAACTTGCTACACGAGCAAATTGGTCCGAGAGATGAGGTTGCAAACTTGTTAATGTGTTAGTTTAGTCTAACCAGACTGTTTTAGTGGGCTGAGGTATGTTCATACGGATTGGAAAGGACAAAAGTAAGCATGCACATTCAGACTGAAGAGTTGTTTTTTTAATTCTGAAATAATAAGGGTATTGATACTGACAAACAAACACTCAAACAGGTAGATGGATGGATAGGTTATGCTTGATTGTACATTTTCTCAAGTTTAGTAAATGACATCCACTCAGCAAATTCCATGGTGGTTTAGGTACCATATTTGACAGCATATGGCCCAAAAATGTAAACATAACCTTTCTTGGCCAGAACCTTAGGAGTTAAAAAAAACTGGATGATAAATGAGAGAGATTCGGGAAAGTCTTTTTCTTTCTTAATATTCCCTGTTTAAATAGGTGTGGGGTGCTCATATGCCATCAAATATAGTAACTCAGTGTGACAGGAGTCACATTATCCTCTTAATAAAAAATAGCAATAATGTTTGCAGAACTGTCAGACCCTGGAATAAAGGTTAAGATTTTTCAGTACAATGAACTGAAATGAAAGTTATGTGCAATTCTGGGAAAAGCACTGATAAGAATTATCATTACATTCCTAAGTATATATTTTGTTTTCTTTCTCTTTTTAGCAATCCCAATGCTCCTGCTCCTGATAGTGGATCAAGTAAACAAGAAAAAACTGAAGATGATTTTAGTGATTCAATGAGTTCAGAAGACAACAGTGAAGAGGAGGAGGATGATGACGACGACGACTTCAGCAATTAGAGGATTCATAGTTAATGATTTTTCTATCTGCTCCCAAATTTCTAGTTGAAGTGTCACCAGGGCAACACCATCTTCAACATGGGAGGCAGGAAATGGTTGGAAGAGGATAACCACACTCCAGGAAAAGCTCTTGATGCCAAGAGCAAGAACAACAGTTCAGAGAAACAGTCATGGAACATTTTTTTAAATCATTCCCAGTGCCTCACTATTTCAGAGTTGGCATTTTTTGCATAACTGCCAATAACTACATATCATATTGCCAAAGTTTCCTGTTACTAAGATACAGGATTCCAGGATAGCAGCCGAGAGTGGGTGTAGCCATGTACAAATTGGATCCCTATACTAATTTTTACTTCAGCTTCCTATCTTTTTATTTACTACACCAATGTTCCCTCTTCACTCATTGAACCAGCCTCTGTTGCTAAGAAGACAGAGCAGCCACTATCAGTATCGATGTACAATACTATTCTTTGATTTACTGAAGGGGCAAAAACAAATCATATATTTTCTTGATATTATCAAAATTTAAAAAAAAAAAAAAACTGTATTACTTTATAAACTCACCTAAACTTATTTTCAGAAATTCAAATGTTTCTAGTTTAAATGAATCATCTCGTGCTAATTCTGCTTGTTGCAATCCCAGCAAAGATTAATTGGCTATTATTCTGTGCAAATCATAAGTTACAAACATTTAAGAGAACAGTTTAATTCACCTTTTTGGTTTTTATTCTCTGGTACTATTAGAAATGTTTAGCTCAGCTTAATTTTCCTACAACAAAGAGAAAAAACAAAGGTTTTTCATGAACAATTAGATCCCTAAGTCTAATTGAACATTTATGTAAAGTATAAATTAATAAATAAACATTGTTTCACAATGAGTTATATAATGAAAGAAAAAGGTTTTGTTTTTTAAAATTATAAATGCAACACTTAATGAATTATTGTAAGAGAGGGAAACATTTATATTGAACATAACTATTGCATTATATAAATCTTTCATTACTGAATACTTAAGAATGGATCAAATGCAACAGTATAAACCTGAAAATAATAATTTCTAATTTCTGCAGTTCAAGATCAACTGCAAGCAAAGTTGTTTGTGGTAGAAAAGGTGTCCAGCTATAATAAAATTGTCAGTACCATGAAATATTTATGTTGGAGTAAGTGTTAAATAGCATAGTGATGATTCTTCAACTGTAAGATTTAAAAAAACTTCTTTTTTTTTTCGAATCTTAGCATATTACAAAGAAAATGACATTTAAAATTAACTGAAATATGCTCCTTTGAAAGTCTGGCTCTCTGACTTTTTGCTGATAGACGTTTCATGGGGCGGACGTATGTTTTGCCGAAAAACTTTTGTCAGAAGGATATTTTTATTTTGCGTTTTTTTTACTTATGAATCTGCTTGTTTATTGTCTGAAAAAATAAATAAACTTGAACATATGTTGATTTAAAGTAAATTTTATGTTATTTTTCAATTTTACTTTGGTCTTCTTTTACTGATGGGCATTGTCCTTATCCAATGACCATTCAAAGGTAAAAAAAAAAAAACAATGAAATTTCTCAAAAATAATATTGTTTTACATCTTAAACAAATTATTTCAAAGGATGTCTCTTTAACAGAAAAATTAAACTGTTAATTAGAAATCTTCCAAAAATAAAGTAGGCCTCAGAAAATTAATTTAATGATTAATTGACTGGATTTTGAAAAAACTTAAAATATAGTGACAATTATGCATGTTTAATCCATGTGTAGATTTAGATTATTTTGGTTGCGTTTAGATGTAAGAAGTTGTTTTTATATGTTGGATATCATTTTAGATATTTTTTTAATGGGGCCAAAATAATCTTAAAATATCTGAGCCTCATTTTTGACAAATGTAAAATTTAAAACATCTAACCTGCTTTATGATTATGTAAAATTTTCGGCAGGAAATCAACACATGATGAAAAAACAAACTTGTATATAAAAGTTTTATTTGCTAACTTATCAAATAACTGTCAGTCATAAACTATGACGTATTGATATCTTTTGCCAATAATAATAATAATAATAGTAAACAAACTTAAACCATGACTTTGAAACAATCCCATTCTACTTAAAAAATTTTTTTCCATTTCTTTGGACAAAAATTGGTTCTTTTTTTTTTTTTTTTCTAGCAAAGCAAAAAAATAAAAATAGAATATCGATGTCCTGCTGCCAGATATTCGCAAAATTTTATATTATCATCCTGTTCTTCTAAAGTCATCTAAGATGTAAAATAAAATTATTTTTGATAAATTTTACTTTCAAATGGACAATGTATAAAGACAACAACATCCATCAGAGAAAGAAGTCCCCCCCCCGACAAAAAGTTGTCGGTGAAACATAATTTTGGCAAAAAGGTTTTACAGCATATCCGCTTGACGAAACGTCTGGACACAGAAAGTCCATTTATATTTATGACTGGCTATGGTAAATTCTGATAAAAATCAGGAAAATGCTTGACAAATGAAGCTGCACATTGAAATTGTATTTCAATCCTGGAGTACTATAAATAAGAAAAATGTATTTATTAGTCAACATTTTTGTTAGTTATTATTACTTCCTTTCACTGATTGGTTTATAAAGTTTACTTTATTTTGAGAGACTTGATCGATTCTTTTGTTGTCATTAAAGCAGATTTGTATTCTTCTTATTAAGTTAACTGCATAAAACTTGAGAAAAGGAACACCTCAATAAAAAGTCAACATCCATTTATTCGATGAGAATTTCAAATCATCCAAGTTTGACCACTTCTGAAGTGAGTAAGCCACAATGTGATTGGACAGTGGGCACCATTTCTATTTACATATAGGCAGTTGAAAAGAATTTAAGACAGCTGCAAACATTTACTGAATTGTCTCAAGTGACAATCAACAGGACTTAGCAGATGGGAAAACTGAACTTTTCTTTTTGGCAGAAAGGATTCTGGATTTCAGCTTCTGAAAACAAATTTACTAAAAACAGCACTAAAATGTAATATTTCATTAAGTGTCAGTATTCAGCCATAAGCTGAAAAGATCTGTTTGTGTGTGTGTGTGTGTAAAGATTAAACATTTTGGAAAAAATATAGCATTAAAAAAATGCTATTAAATGAGTTAAAAAAAAAAAGATCAGTTACACAACAAAACATTACATTAAAATTCTTAATATGTATTCATCAGCTTTACTTATTCATAATTATTTTTGATGTATGTATGTCTATATATGCACACACACACTTGATAGTAGGTTTATCTTTATCAATTCAAACATGAAAACAGTATTTAAAAACTACAAAATGCACACATCTGAACAAGTATCCCCACTCAGCTGAAAATATCGAGTGAAATTTTATAGTAAAAAGCATGATAATCTGAATTTATGATTTCCAGTTGACAAGGACAACTGCCAATTTGCACACTATGAAAAGTAGTAGTTTACCTCATCGAGGAAGAGTATGAAAAAGAAACTACTAGCTTATATATATTTTCTTAAGTGGATTTTATATTAAAGTAAAAAACATCCACTTGTCAACAAATAGGAAGCAAAATGATAATATTGACGGTGATTAAAAAATAGCATCATCAACTTTTGCCAATTTGGTGGGTCAAATATCAAAGCTTAACATTCACTAACATTGTCCACTTTCAGTCATTCACTGTGCTACATTTTAGATCTTATAAATTTCAGAACAAAAACTTGTTTCTCTAAAAAGAAAAGGAAATTCCTTTCAAAAGTATGATCAGTTTGAAACCAAACCTTAGATTACCTTACATCAAAAGGTAACTTGTGTACTACTAAGCACATCTGTTAATGCTGACACATTCCTATAATTAGCTGAAATAAATCACAGAAACAGATTTGAGCTGAGAAATACAGAATCCACTGCCTTTAATGGCATATTATGACTTCAAAAGAAATGAGTTTAAAAGGAAAGATGATGTACGTACACAGTCACACATTCATAATGAGTGATCAAATAAAATTGCTAGAAATCAACAAGTCCTGATGATTAAAAATTGGATGGAAAAAGGTAAGATGAAAGATCTGCAACCATTTTAAGAAGGTAGATAATTTGTTTTATAATAAATGGTCACTTTGCAACCCTAATATATGCCTTTTGGTTGCAATTGATAGTGCAAGTCATTTAAGGGCCAATTTCTCTCATCTTTGATGAGTACTGAAATTTTTTGTCTTTTTAAAATTAGATCAACCATCTCCATTTAATGAAATGGCTTTTCTGCTTCATTTGACATTCTGATAAAGCAAATGTATTTAACAAAGAGCCATGCTTTGTATGAGTAAATGCCAACTGTTTTTACAAACCAGCAGTACAAAGCTGGTACTCTAAAGAGGTAGAATAAATGTGTTGGCCTTTTTCAAATTGAACTTTTGTACCAAAGTTTGAGTACAGAGTCTAGCCACTCACAACCACATGACTACATAGGTACATAGTAGTCATCACCACATTAATTTATTGAAGTCAGTCATGACTATCAACAGAAGAATGATGGGTCTTTTTGTTTGTTTGTTTGTTTTTTTTCCTTCGTTATCTGGGTTCATTCTACTTGACTCTTTTCTGCTGCCGACTTCGATAAATATCGTGAGCAGGGGGTTCCAATAGCTCAGGGTTATCTTCATCGCTTTCCTCCCCAATCTCGGCTGCTGCTTGTGCCTTTCGTTTCCGAACTCCTGTGGCTATTTCTATTGAAATCAATGTTCCAGGGTCCATTTTAGATTCGGTTCCATTCTGAATAATGACAGGTTCTAAAAATAAAATAAAATTCATATCAGTCAATAAACAGTTTTGAATTTGCAAGAATATATTTGAACTTATCAGCAATTATTTTAATAGATTATTCACCTTTATTTAAAATAACAATTTAGTCATAGAATTGAAAGCTTGAATCATTTGCTTGAAAACTAAATATAATTATGTAAAAAGGATTCTTTTCTTTTTTCCTCAAAAATACTCAAAATCTATTAACATTTGAGCACTATAAAAATAATACCTATTTTATTAATCAAAAGTACCATCTAATGCAACAAAGATATACATTTAGTTATAACTACATGTATCAATCTATATAACTGAGTTCGGTATTTCTGAGATGAGGTGTTAGTATTATTGATACTATTGTTCGGACTCTGGGTTGTCATTTCCACAACGTTTCGGCCGGCCACCGAGTTGGGACGGTGGCCTAGATAACTAAAGCGTTGGTTAAAAAGCGTCTGACTGTTGAGTCATCTGTAGGTTGTGGGTTCAATCCCAGGCAGGAGCACCACAACTGAAAAATAACCACAAAATAATTTCTAGGACATGGATAGTGGAATGAGGACAGTATACCCCCGTGGATCAAATAAAGGGTTCAGTTCAATAGTTCCGGTAAGTGACCGACAAAACTTGACACCTGAAGAAGGCCGGAGGGTACATCGGCCGAAACGTTGTGGAAATGACAACCAAGATGAGGATCTCAGTCCGAACAATAGTATCAATAATCAATCTATATGTTCAAACAAAACCATTTGAATACTTATATTTATAAATATCTTTGTATAAAACTATGTGCTGCAATCTTTTAGAGATTTTATTGCTGCTTCAAAAAGTAAAACAAACTGACCTTCAGGTAAAGTAACATTGGTAATATGTTTGATGAATTGATCAATGATGACAAATGGTCCCTGCAATCAGAAAAGAAAATAACATCAATTAATCTCAGTTTACTTTGCATCAATATTTTAAGAACAATTTAAAATCAAGCATGCCAAATCTACATTTTTTAATGAAGTATTCAGTGAATAAGATAATTTATATTCGACAGAATATAATTATAAAGACATTTTTTATTAGGAACATATTTGCTCGGCACCGATTTGACTCGGTTGCAAAACAAGTGGCCCAAATCGTGTAAATAAATAAGGAAACAAGCATCGTTCAGGATGCGCGTTTGAACCTCGCACAAGTGTTATGATATGCTGCCACGGGAGGTCATTTCCAGGCCAACACCTGGGCGGAAGTGGAAGTGACCCCAGTCACCTTAGGAAATATGCATATGCGTAGGTGT
The DNA here is from genome assembly GCA_006491835.1 of Architeuthis dux. Taxonomy (NCBI): domain Eukaryota; kingdom Metazoa; phylum Mollusca; class Cephalopoda; order Oegopsida; family Architeuthidae; genus Architeuthis; species Architeuthis dux. The sequence goes on along the minus strand of VCCN01006736.1, from coordinate 2,309,436 downwards.
CCGAAAACAGGATGTTGAACACACAAGCATGGGCGTTCAAACCTGATAAAAGAAGACACAGACCGCCAGCTCAGTCGGAAGCTTGGAGACGGAGAAACTCAGGACTAAGAACAGAAAGTAGAGGCAGACCGCCTAGGCTGGGCCGGAAGGCACAAGACCAGTGTCCCTGTTGAGGACAGACTGTCAGATCTCATTATTTCTCTCCCACTCTTCATTCAATGGCCAACGAAATGTATAGTATGAAATAAAAATATATCCAGATATTTTTATAAAGAAGTTTCGAGTCATCCTTCCTTTTCTATCCAGGTTCAGGACCTTCATCCCACATCTGCTTTCATCCCACATCTGCCAGTATCCAACACAAGGCTTGTTTCCTTATTTATTTACATGATTTAGGCCCCTCGTTTCTTTGAAGTTGAACTTCAATTTAAAACAATAACAAAATCTTTTTTACAAGATATAATATTAAAAGTGTGAAGAAATGCAGTATTGGTTGACTAACATAAACTAACAAACAATACAATCACAAAGACTGATAATTAGAAACTAAAACCAGTTCACACATTGTCCCCCATTTGGAGATATTGTTGTGCCAAGGTTGGAACAAAATGCTTTTGTACTCTTGACTACAGAATAATCGCACCCCCTCCCTATTAATTTTCCCAACACACTGGGCATCTTTCTTCGCATGTCGTCATAACTGAATATTTCAAATAGCAGTACTTAAATAAATAAAAAACATGTACACAAATTGATGAAAATAGAAAATCTTCATTCACTAGTTATCATATCATCAAAGAAAATATGCAAATTTTCTATGTTTGCACAAGGAGATGCTGCCATTTTGCAAAAGAATACCACACTATTGTAAGAAGAGTTGTCTCATCTGTGGCACTGGATTGATGACTTGCTAAGATGAGTTATCTCTTCTGTGGTGGCAAACAGGTTCAATTTGGGAGTGTACTTACACGAAAGCAGTCTGGTGGTGGCAGGAGTGTGAGAAGGTGAGCGGCAACAGGCGGTGGTGGAAACACTCCCCCTGGCATTGGATGGGCTCCAGATGCTAGAAAATAAAAGATGAAAATAAACATAAAATAACCAATAGTTAATGACATTAGGAGAATATAGAAGTGATTCATTTTATGAAAAATGTAAGCATCTTTAATAATTCTGCACGAGAAAAACTTCATTTTTACAACTATGCAGACAAAGGGTTTTGAATATTTCTGCATATATACACACAAAGAAACTATGATAAACTTTATTTTCAGAATAATTATTTATATTAATAAAAAAAAATTAGAATCAGTTAATGCAAAGTAGAATTCTACCCTCCTACTTACGAGGTAAAAGTCTGGGTTTGTAAGGCAACATTTGTTCTAAGTCAGGTTTGGGGTATTCTGGACGTTTTCGATTATCATCTTCATCATTCCAACTGCGTGGTGCACATTCTCCAGCGGACGGCACTTGTACAAACTGCTGGGGTGAATAACTCTGATAAAGAGAAGATTGTTTTAATTAATTTCAATGGGATAAAAAATAATGCACTTAATCAGTCAAGACTTCGTTTATATTAATCCTACTATTAAGATTTGTATTTCCTAATTGCATAAAAACATTATAGCAAAAACTTTTATAGGAAAAGTGCACAACAAACTCCTATCTCTCATAAATGTACATATAATAGTTCTTTATCTAAGTATCTTGCTATGTTGTGAATGATACACAATTTTATCTGAAAACAAAGATGATTTCAAATTAGAGGAGAGTATTTTTCTAAGCACTTAGTCTACTAATTATAAAAATTCAGGATACCTAGATGGTATAAAATATGTTCTGCAGTAAAAAATCTCTGTAGTTGCTGAGATAGTATAACATCTTTTAGAGAATATGTATTGACCAAGCTTCTTAAAATCACAAAGACTTAACACACAAAAACGTGGTTGTAATATTGTCTGATTTAGTGCCTTTGTTGCTTTGTGTTCATTTCTGTTTTTAGCTGTGTTTAGTTTGAATGCTTTTGGTTCATAACTGTTTTTAACGGTGCTTAGAAAAGAAGGGGAGAGACGGAACATAAACATTACAGTGGTCAATGAGACAAAGACATTAAAACAATAATCAAATAAAAGACCAAAATACTTACTCTATAACCTAAAGCTTTCAGTTCCATTTGAGAACAAGGATAGAGGTCCATATATTTGTACCGGTCAATTAATAAAGCTGTCTCTTTACCTTCAAATTCGTGAAGCTGAAATACAAATAAATGTATAATAGAAAAAACAATTCCATCAATCAAATAAAACTTTAAAGAAAAGAAAAATACCATATGCGCAAAATAATGTTGACCAACTTTTTAAAAAATTAAAGATCAATGAAAATTGCATTTTTTTTTCTTGATTTTAATAAAAAATAAAATTAAAAATAAGATACTTGAACACTATTAAAGAATGAGATATATAAAATAATAACATTGAAAACTGAAAAAAAAAAAACATTTTAAAATTATAAATTATTAATCTATGTTCTGGTGCTAGCAATAAAAATAAGTATTTCAAGATAGAATTACAAAAGTTCATCTTTATTTCCCTAATTCTCTTGTGAAAATAAAACTTTATTTAACACTTCATAAAATAATGCTGAATCAATTTCTGTGAGACTTCCCTTATGTGAAAACATGCAAAGATCATTTTTGATAGAAGAGTAAAACACAGCCAACTGTAGCTGAAATGCTACTAGAATTATTATTTACCTGATTAGTAGCTGTGGCTCTCCTTTTTTCCACTTTGAGAATACTGGCTAAATCACCAACTTCAGATTCAAATGCCAAAAAGCGGCTCCAAATTTCACTGTAAATATGAAGTAATCATTAAAAAACATAATAAATCTATTATTAAATTTAATTGTATAGTTTCTCAAAGAATCAAAGGTTCTTGCTTCATTTATGTTATTTAATATCTTATAATGCTTAATCAAAACAGTTTCTTATCTTCTATTTTAAATAGTAAGTTTAAAAATATATAAACCTTAAAATTTCATGTTTATATTTTATGTCTTTCCTTTAAACCACTGGTACTTTGTACTGTGTAAGAATTATATAAAAGTGAAAATTTGTAACTGTAGCGAAGAAGTTGACACATTTGCATAAGTTTAATGTAATGTAAAGATTTACATCCGGGTGTGTGATACTCGTCTCTGTGATGCCCATATGTTATGATCGGCTGGCGTAACATCCAGGTACCTGACTGATTCCCGTTCTGATAAAAAGGCTGTTGGGAGAGAAAGTAATCTGAAGGACTCTCTGCTGGCTACTGTAGTAGAATGATCGGTTTGTGATAATTGCAGTGTTGTTGTTATGCTTGTTACGTGCGGATTGTGTTCCGGTGTTGTTGGGAACGTGTTGGAATCTTGTGACGAACGAGATAACTTTGGAGGCTTGGCCGACTTGAGTTGTATCGACAGGCATTTTTTGAGTTGTCTCGTTATGAACAGTGACGTTAGTCTACAAATTACCTACCAGTTCTAAGTAATGTCCTTTGATAAATGTAAGAAAATCCTGAATAAAAAATATTTTCCACATCTAATCCCATTATTTGATGCTAGCTTCCTTGTTTCAACATGGGTCTACCTTCTTCATATTTCAATTCTAATTTTTATATTTTGTTATTTGAAGACGTTTTATAAACAAAGTTACTTTATTAAAATTTATAAAATCATGATATCATATTTTCTTCCTTAATTTATTTTACTTTTCAATTGATAAAAATATTTATCAAATGTAAATTAATATTTTATTCAAATCTTACCTTGATTTTTCAGGCGGAATTTGACCAGATGATAAAACTCTTTCATAAAGAACCCGTGTGTTGTTATCCTCTATAAAACAAATAAAATAAGTATCAAGTAAATTATAGTTTTACAGTTATTACTGGATATATTCAAACACCCAACTGTTATGATTAGTAACACCAAGGAGCATGTTTCACGAAGGTGGTAACACAAAATTTCTATAATCTGCCAAATAAACTATAACAAACTTATGAGACATTTATACATAAAATTATACAATTATAAAATAATTGCTTATTTATTGTTAATTTTAGCTGAACTAACCATCTTATCAAAGCAGTTTTGTATATATTTGTTTGAAATCAAATAATGGATAATTTTATATCTGACAAAATATGATAATTATAAAGACATTTATTAATTGGGAACCCATATCAGCCCGGCATTGGTGTTAGTGATTGCTAAACGCACAACGCTCGTTTCTTTATTTATGTATACGATCTAGGCCGCCCGTTTAGTAATCGCTAACAATGATGCCAGGCTGATATGGGTTCCCAATTAATAAATGTCTTTATAATTATCATATATTTCTTTGTAATTATGAACAATATTCACAACAAACATATGTATAGTTATGAATGGTTGTAATGTCTGATATTAGTGCCTTTGTTGTTTGTTTGTTCCTTTCTGTTTTTAGCTGTGTTTAGTTTGAACGCGTTTGGTTCATAACTGTATTTAGCGGTGCTTAGAAAAGAAGCAGAGAGACGGAACAAAGACACGTGTTCAGGGCTGGTGCCTGTGAGGAAAAGAGCCTTCCCCATTCTCACTTCCGGTCTGTGTTTTTGGGACCGGAAATGGAATGGGGGCTGCTGGGAGTCTCCTTCGGCGTGTTTATTTAATATTAAGCATAAACATTCATACATATATAGACACTCTTATTGACCTCAGTTCAAGATATATGAGTTATCTATTTTATCTAAAAACATAAACAAAATATATATCAGCCATACGATTTTAAACTTTTCAGACAAGACACAAGAGCTCAAATATTTATCCATTAAAAAATATCTTAAAGTTAATTCAAAGAAAACAACAGAAGTCACATAAAGAATGATAATGACTCAATATTACAAAAAGTATTCTAACAAAAGTCACAATTAATGTACAAGGCATAAAAGAATACATACCATTCAAATGTGACATAAAGTCTACATAAGCAAGAACATAATCTGGTATATCTCCATATTTCTTCAATCCCAATTCAAATATTTTTAATGCAACAGTTTTTTCCTGAAAAAAAAAAAAAAATTAAAAATTATTTACATTTGTTTGGATTTCAAATTTAAATGAAACTAGCATTCAAAGGGGAATTATGAATCACTGCCACCCATATATGCTGTGTTG
>VCCN01006736.1:2242783-2264672 GCA_006491835.1 Architeuthis dux | reverse complement strand
TCTCTCAGTCCCTAGTTGACATATGGATTTAATTAAATTTATCTACACCTAACAAATAAGTATTCAGTTTCTGCTAATAACCTGTTACAAGTTGAGTTCTCTATTTCCATATCACAGGAGATCAGCCAAAGTAGTGGGCAGCATTACCTTTAAAAACACTGTTCTTTGAGATTTTCTTTTTTTAAATTAAAAAAAAAAAACCCACAAAAAACATTTGTTCTGTTGCATGATAGTAAATTATAAAGAGACTGGTTTGCTCCACACTGTAATGATTAGAAAAATGCCTTAGACTGATGATTGTCTATGGAAAATTGGTATATTTTAACAAATTTCTAGTAATAAGTCAAGATAATAGAAGCTTAAATCTGTACTTGGTAGAGATTGTTGAGGAAAATACTAATGCATTTGGCTAGCAAATATGGAACAGATAGGCCTAAAAGGTTCAATATTAAAAGGCTTAATAAAGAATTGAATTTAGTGAAATAAATACCAATAATCTAAAACACAGTGTTCCTTAGAAGAAGAAACAATCACAAGTTTCACAAATATTTCATTAAAAAATGTACCCTTTCTTTTCAAAATGCCTAAACTGGTTTCAATCAAATTTTATACTATCTTTCCATCAAATTTCTCTTTATAACAGAAACTTGAACCAAAAAACTCTAAAAATTTGATTATAATAAATTTTTGAACATGAACTTATATTTAATAGATATATACAGGGTAAAGTAATGCCTGATATGAAGCTGTCTCTCTCTCTCATATATATATCTTGGTAGTATATTTAAACATTACGTCAAACAATGCTATTCTAAGTAATGTATTCCTATGGATCTTTGAAATAATAGGGTATGTAACTAATGAAATTTTTATTCCATTTTAGATCAATGGCGACTGATTGTCTGACAACTGAATAATGGATAGCTGCAAATTGGGCATTACTTTTGGGACACCCTGTATTTGCATTAACTTTCAATTCGGTGAGTGTATTTATATATATAAAAAAGGATTGCTGCTCAAAATGAGAAAGACATAAAAGTTTGTTTTTGTTCTTAATTAGAAATTAAACAGAAAAACAAAGAACAAAATCTAGGAATACAGTGAGAAATATTTTTTCTTGATATTTAAAGTAAAAATAATGAAAGGAAAGACAAGAACAAAGAATAAATATTATGCAAATTTCTTTAATCTCCTGTCACCTCAACTTGTTTTTCTGCAGGTATTTTGGTCACACTACACCCACTCTTCATGTACACCTCGGCCTGTGTTAACAGTGGTTAAATGAGTGCTAGGCAGAAGAAATTCAAGTTAATATTCAATATTCCAGCTAACTATAGATAAATATTTTCTATCATATACACCGCTTTTCTTGATAGGAGCCAGGGCTCGAAATTAACGTTGTCCTGGGGGTGGTAAAAATGTGTTCAGGACGGAAAAAAAAAAAAAAAAGAAGAATTTGAGGAGGATTGTTCTTGTGTTTTTCTACTGTAACAAAAACAAAAGACAACTCCAGGTTTGGACTGGAGTTTGACAATTATTTATTTCCTCAACATTTTAATGGTGTTTTTATTATGCAACTGACAACTATAGATGATAATAACAAAGTAAAGAAACAACATTTTGATTTTGGGGCCATTTACATTTCCTTCAGGAAGGTAGTGAAAAAAGTTAATTTGAAGCCCTTGTAGGAGCATAAGCATTCACACTGAAATCGGATTGTGTTTTGGGATCATATATGGACATAAAAATCAGCCAAAAAGGAACTCTTGTCTAACAATAAATTTAAGAATGTACAGACCTTACTGTATGGATGGACATTTAATTTTCTTTTTAAAAACTATTCAAATATTACACAGCATCCAATGCTAAGACCAGTGCGGGGTGGGGCATCTACTGAAGCTCGATATGGACAGTTATGGGGCTTGGATGAGTTGCAGTCCTCCAAATACCCGTGTAAACCTTATAGTTCGGCACATACAGCAATAAACTTTTCTTAAAGAAGAGGGATCAAGGAAACAATTTAAAACATAATAAGTTGTGTTAAAATTTAATATCGTTTATATTTTGAAGATTGATTCTATAATCACTATTGATTTTTAGCTTGAAATTTAATTTGGGAGAGAAAAAATAATTAACAGAACATATTTCAAGAAAAGTCAATGATTATGTTGAGAATAAAATTGTGATTTTTCAACAATTTTGATGGGTGCAACAACCTGCCAATCTTCCTTTTTAGTTTTAGTGTATATATATTGCTAGTACAGTAGTTTTAGTGTATATATTCCGAGTACATAAAAAGTGTGAATCAAAGTGATATCCTCTCTATAGCTGGTCATTTCAAGAGACACTGAACATTTTCTTTAGGGGTATATTGCAAGGAAAAAGTGTCATTGATGGTAAAATGAACCAAGTGATTTATGTTGAAATTTAGAAAAAAAAAAGGGGGGGGGGTTACCAGAAAACATTTATTTTATAAATATTAATTTGCAAAAAATAAATAAAAAAATCATTAAAATTTAAACTATGAAAATGAAAAATATTGAAAATTATTTCAGTGTTCTCCACATTATAAATATTCTAAAACTTCACAATTAAAAAAAAACTAAAAAAACTTAAAATTAACATTTTTATGAACGTAGTTCCGTCTTGTGTTTTGGATGTACATGTTACGGCTGTTTAGGCCATTTTCAACATCTTAACTGTTAGAACGTGAACATTAAAATTTGATAGATTTTTTTTTTTTGCATTTAGAGGGTTCCCAGAGTAAAAATATTACAACCAAAGGTGGTATCATACCATGTGAATTTTTGCCAACTAATTTTTTTTAATCATAATACTGCAAAATGTAAATACGTGGTTATTGTGCCCTCAAAAAGCAACACGCTAATCGAACATAAAACCTATAGGAAATAATCTGATTAATCCTTAACTTCAAATTTATTAAAAAAAATCTTAAAAATTTTTTTAAAGACAACATTTAATACTTTATATATATATAAATATAATAAAGCAAAGGATAATACAATATCTACTTATATAATGAACAGTGTGATTTTCTTGGTCCATGACACTTGACTCTTCCTCTCAAAGGTAACAAATTCGATATTTTGTTTTCTAAAAATACATCTCAAAATAAATCCAAATCCTTGAATTTTTTCACTGGGATTAATGAATACGTTGTAAGATCGTATAGCATTGATCATCATGCTAATCTTGCTGGCTGTTATTAGTGGGTTGGATCTTCATTGGATCTCCCAGTATCGATGGTTTGAAATCAGCTTATGCTTATTGAATCTACCATGAACAGTGGAATTTTTTTTGTTTCTGTCCGTAACCGAGTCTTCCATTTAAAAGTAACGAATTTGTTGATAAAATATCTTCTACCCACCATTTGAAACTAGACTTTAGGAATTCAGTTTTTTTCTTAAAAGATCATCTCAGAGAATATTTTCACGGGAGATTAACTTGTATTTTTTTTTTAAAAAAGCAACTAAAAACATTCTAAACAAAACAATACTTCAGTTTTATTGCATTTTATATTTTCCGATTCAGCGTGTGTTTTCTACATCTCCGGTTGAAGTTTTGAATAAAATTTCAACTAATTTGAAATCTTGGCAGGTTTCGCCTGTTGCTATTGCCAAAAGTGCACATACGCACATTGGAGGTCCCTACTGTAAAAATATTTCAGAAGAAAATGGAGTACAATAGGAAATTTATTTTATCAGTCTTTACTGTGCTAATAAAACTTTTTAGACATGACTTGAATAGCATATTCAAGTTTTTTGATAAAAAATTGTTAACACGTTAATCAAAAATGTGCTAATTGGCACCGTGTTAATTGGGGGTCTCCTGTATTAAAATATGCAAATAGAAATTATTTCATGTTAAAATCACTCCAAGAAAGAAATGATTATAAAGAATTCAAATATTCCTATTTTCTTGTATGAAGTTATGTTATTCACTGAGTCTATATCAGAACAATGTATTTCAGGAGCTATGCTGTTGATAAGAGTAACACACAGATGATAGCTCTGCAACTTCTGCTAAAGAGATTTCAGACTGTGGATGAGATTAAGGTGAATGCAATGAGGCAGCTGATGGTGATCCCGAAGCAGGACTTTGTAGACGGTTTTGAAAAGTAGAAGGGATGCTCGGATGTGTATATGATGTCCCCAGGGGAGTACTTTGAAGAGTATTAAGGTGCCATTGCCCAAGGTCATCAACAAGGACAGGGCTCATTATCAACAAGAATAAGACCAAGATCATGTGGATGAGGAGCACTAGCAACAGTCCCATCACAGTAGCAGGACAGCACTTAGAAGAAGTGGATTCCTTTAGATACTTAAGGAGTGTGGTCGACACCTCAGGAAGGTTTGGAGCTCAAAAGAGAGAAGATCACCCACCAAACTGAAACTATTTAACACCAATGTGAAAGCTGTGCTCCTCTATCACTCCAAAACATGGAGAATAACAAAAGCCACACTCCATAAACTCCAGACACTTACCAACAGCTGTCTGCGAAGAATCCTCTATATTCATTGGCTAGAGAAAATCTCCAATGAATAATTGTGGAGGAGAAGAAACCAGGAACCAATCGCCATACAGATCCTGAGAAGAAATTGGCTTTTATTCTACAACCAAAAATGTTCATCTAGGAGAACTGCATGATTGAATCTTAACCCTATTAAGTAAGCAGCATGGATTAGAAATATAGAATAAGCTTCTAATGAGATTTGAACTAACATCTATCCATGGAAGCCTGTCATAATGAATCTCATTAAAAGCTTATTATATATTTCCAATTCATGCTGCTTACTTAATAAGGTTAAGATTCAATCATGCAGTTCTCCGAGATGAAATTTTTTTTTCTTTCAAGTTTAGGTGCTTTCAATCCACTTAGACCAGTGTTTTCCCCCCCAAGGGGGGAATTTAGGTAGTTCAAGGGGGGATTAAGACTATTAGGTAAAAATAAAAGTCAATAAACCATGAGAATTTGCATTGGGGAAATTCAGCCCATTTTCACACAAATTTTTAAATTTCAGCGAAAAATATACTAATGGGCTGATTTCAATAAAATTTTTGGGATGAATTCAATTTTGAATGAATTTTCTTAGGAGAAGGGAATTTTTAAAGAAAAACTTATAGAAATATTCTTATTATAAAGCTGTCTAATTATACACAAAATAAAATAATTATTTGAAATTACTCTTTGTTTCAACTTACTTAAATAGAAGGTGGGGAATACTAGTAATATTATTGACAAAAGTGGGAAATGACTTGAAAAGGTTGGGAACCACTGACTTAGACTGGAAACTTGTTAGTTTTTATAAAAACGATTTTACATGGGGGTTCTTTTAAGTTCTATTAATGTAACTATAATGATAAAGAGGGGACTTACTTTCCGACATTTTATGGAGGTACAGCTTATATGAATTATCTCCCTTTGGTTTGAAAAATGGTGCAAAAAATAAAAATTAGTTCTTTTATTAATTTAAAATTGTTTTTGGGTTAGGATTTTTAGTGTTGGTGGCATTAAAGAGAGAAACTGGAAGAAGTGAAGATAATTCATGTAAGCCATACCTCCGTAAAACTGGCGGAAAGTAGGTGCCAATTTTATCATTATAGTTATTGTAAACAGAACCCCTCTCATAAAACCTTTAAAAAGATTTTTTTTTTTAAACTATCAAATTTAACATGCGACAGCCTACCACAGAAACCATACAACATAAACCCATGAAAACAGGTTTTTAGCAAGTTCTACTTGCATGGAGAAATGATGTTGATACTAATTAAAATACAAAAGAAATGTATAAGTATGATCTAGCTTATCTATCACAGAACATGTAAAAACTGGTTGTAGACAAACAGAAATAACTTCTCTGATGTATGTTACAAAGTAGATCTGTATTGTTCCACCCTTGGAGATCGAGATTTTTGTATTAAACTTTTAAAACATAAAAGAAAAATCTTTCAGTTCTCACAACATAGTATATTAGATAATAATATCCATCAAGTAAACACTTGAGAAAAGAAAACATGATTTCTTATACACTTGAGCTGAAATGTTGCATACCAAACCCTCTGACCGTGGGTTAGATTTCAGGCGGGGTGGCCTTAATCTCCAAGAAATTTGATGCAGGTTTTAAAATAGGACCTTTTATATATCATGGCAATGAAGATTTTCCATTTGCTTTATATGCTGGATTTGTATGTGATGTATTTGCATCCTCTTGCCAGTAATAGTATTATTCTAAGAATGATGAATTTTTATATTTCTTGAAAAAGAGCAACCACAACATTTTGATCATAAGCTGAGAACGAAAAAGTTAAGGACAAGCCTGGCTGCTCCAGAGTCAAACTCTGCTCTTACTTCTATGTCTTTGCATAATTCTACTATGAATTTTGGAGGTATGTAAGACTTGTCAGTTTAGTGCCGGTGGTAACACACCAGGCTAGTGATCACGTGTTCAAATCACGGTAGGGGAATGGGGATTTTACATATCGGTTTAATCCTCTATTTTTGGTGAGGATTGTTCTTGTTACATAGGAAAGTAAAGACAACTCTGACTTTGTCCTGGAGTTTGTCAAAAAAGAATTGTCTCATGTATTATAACACAAAGGAGCAGAATGACTGAGGACATTTGTGAATGAGATGATTCAGTGTGAATGGAATTATTCAGAAAAGTGGGGAAAAGATCAAATTTGGTCATAAAACTAGCATACACATGTTATTCATTGTGCAGTCAAAACATTTTAAAAATCAAATTATTTTTTTATAAAACTTTACCTTTTCTAAAAATTTCTAAGTAGGAAAATCTGACTTCTTCCTGAAACCTAGTGAAATGGAATAAATCGTTAAAATTTATTCTGAAATTTAAAAATTAGGTTGGTTTGCCAGTACCGTATATGCCAGCATATAAGATGGACATTTCATTTTTGAAAAAAAAAAACCCCCCAAAACAATGCAAATATTACACTGTATCAGTGTTGGTATTATGACTAGGTGGCCGTTTACCAAAGCTAGACATGGACATTTATGGGGCTTGGATGAATTGCAGGGAGCAGTAATCCTCCAAATACCTTTGTAAACCATTCATCCTATATTCTGGCATATATGGTATTAAAATAAAATAAATTCTTTATTCAAGCACCACCTACTCAGAATAAAATGTGACTTTTTAAGAGTCAATCTTAATTGTTGATTGTAAAAAGTTTGTACTTGCTAAATTAAGTTAGCAATCAATCTAACCAGATAAGAATTCAATTTGGCACATATGTGACAAAATACAGAAAAACTATGGTTTAACTCAATAGTTTTAATGCTAATGTTTGAATCTTGAGACACCTCAAAATAGGTCAGCTTCATATTTTCACAAGATTTGCATAAAGTGCAATTATTATATGTATTCTTTTCTTAACAACCTCTGCAGTTTCCCCTCAAACATACTATGAGGCTCATCTGTGCTTGTACTTAGAAATAATACTATTACATTGTTGTATCTACATATTGATACATTTAGTTTATGATTAGGTACACTGTCAACATGATATTAAATGCTGATAGCCATCATAGTTCTATCAAAGAAGATATGCAACAGTGAAATGTTCTTGATGAAAAATAGGTTGCATTCCAGAGTATAATGTTATGTCCTTTCTAAACCTTTACATAGGTCTAAAGAACATTATAGACAAGATCAAGGTGTACAAGGCGATTGTGCTCACTAGTCTACTGTAAGGCTACAAGACTTGGATGCCATACTGGAGACATATCTGGTAGCTTGAGCATTTCCACATGAGGGCCCTACATTCAATCATTGAAATCACATAGCGGTAGGGGGTCACCAACCTGGAAGTCCTGGATAGAGCCAACAGTGTGGAGATTATGATCTTAAAAAGCCAGCTCTGCTGGACATGTCACGTGATCTGTCCATGGACATGTCACATATGCCCTGCCAAGTCCTCTACAGAGCCCTGGCACAAGGCAACAAAAACACAGGGCATCCCAAAGACAGCCTAAAGCACTGTGGCATCCCTGTAAATGAGCTTGAGCATCATGCCGAAGACAGGGCCGAATGCTGCAGCATAACACACATGGCTTGTACATCCTTTGGAGAGAGCGGAACACCAGCACCAGAGAACCTGTGTCCATAGCCCTCCAGTACCCCATGTGTGCACCTTAAAAATTGGTCTTGTCAGCGACCTTCGGGTCCACGGATGACAGACATGGGAATGATGTTCAACCAACAACAAAAAAAAAACATCAAGCATAAATTTAATCTACTTCGAACAAGCTTTCCAATGACAATTGTTGATAGTAAAAAGTTGGTACAGGAAGTCCCTAAGTTCAGAAACGTCTGACTTACGGACAACTTGTACCTACGAATGTACTGCCATAAAGCAGAATTGCCAACTTTTTTCGACTAGATCTGGCTGATTTTTTTCTAATTTAGACGATAAAAATCTATGTTAGCTGATTAAAATCTTGTAAGTTTAACATTTAAATTCATATAAAAAATTCAAATCTTGAATAAGGGGAAATAATTTCTGATCAGAGTTACTTCCTTTGCACTTTTAGGTAAATTTAATTTAAAAATTTTTTATTCAATTCACAAAAGCGTTCCATTTTTTAAAGTTCTATTCATTGAGGAGTTCCACTGTATTTAGGAGTGGTTTCAAGCGGTTCATGAATTTAAGAGTTAATAAAAGTAAATGCACAATCCATACATAATTAACAATGTGTATTTATACTCTGTCATGCTAAGGGGCACAACTCATCTATGATGACGTAAAGATAGAATTTTATGTTCTGATGATGTACAAAAAATGCTGAATTTAAAGAATAATAAAAAGTAATAGAACACTATTCTCCAAGCTCACTGCAATGCAAATCTCTTATCTATGTATATAAAATGCAATATTCCATATATACCGTCATTTTTGATAGCACAGGTAAAGTAGTTATTAATAATTTGTTCTGGAGTCTTAATATAGAATTATTTTATTTGGTAAGTGGGCTTTGTATGAATGTGATCAGTATTTGGATAATGATATCCGACAAGAGGATATTAATAGTTGACAATGTGAAAAGAAACAAATTGTTTGCAAAACTTAACATCGCCGAGCAGCTCAAGGTGGCGGAGTTCACTATCAATCGTGTGGTGCACAAGGTACATCAGGTACAAGTCGTACGTGCTGATGATAGGGTAGTTCATGTCCGACAAGACCCGGGAGATCCAGTTGAAATGCTTGCTAAACAAGCTCAAGCACGCCGATGAGCACGGTATGCACTGATTCTTCTCAGATGAGAAGAACTTTGACCAGGAGCAGAATGTGAACAGGAGGGACAAAAGGTGGCCGAGCAAAGATCCCATGATGGTACCCACGGTGATGCACACCAAGTTCCCATTGTCTGTGATAGTCCTGGGAGTTGTGAGCAATGAGGGCCATGTCATGCAGGCCCCACTTCTTACCGTAGACCCTCAAGGTCATCGCCACCGCTTCAAGATGCTGGACACAGTGGTCAAGCCCTGGATCAAGGGTGGTAGCCCAGATGAGGTTGTGTTCCAGCAGGACTCTGCTCCCTCCCACATGGCCCACAAAATGTGGCCTCCTAGCTCTCGATTTGAATCCTCTGGACGTTGTCGAGAGGGAGACCAACCAGCGGTCCTACAATACCAAGGACTTGTTGAAGGCCGCCATCGTAGACGTGATTGCCAACATGAATGAGAACAACCAGATCCAGGCATGCAGTCGCCACCGAGCGATTTTATTGAATAACATCTTTCTTTATATCTAGTTAAACACGCGGACCAATTTTTATGAGAACATTGATTTTTTTCCTATTTATATTATAATTTGTTCTCAATTACCTGGCACACCCTGATGTGTTAGTAATTTTGACTCCACTGATCAAGAGCATAAATAGTAATAATGACTAATCTTTATTCATCTGTACTGATTTACTTTGCACTGTTAGTAATGTACACCATCTACAGACATCCCAAGATTGAATTCTATTCATTTAAAGCTATATAAAAAAAATACTAACAAAGTATTCTTTTTACAATTTAGTTTCATTCATGTGAAGCCATTCCTATAGCACACATCTTTTTTTGTTCCTGTATTAAATGCAAAGAACTAAATAGCTGTGAAAAATTCCTTGAATGAACCAATACTAAAGCTTTATTTTTCCACAACATGCAAGAATGCATGAGCATGTTTGATCAACCAGCGAAGTGACAAATTAGGTATCACACATCACATGGGCAATTGATTTATTCACAGTGCACAAAGCGTGCAAGTAAGAAAACAATAAATACTGAGTATTGGGCTTCTGTTCAATGCTTTACAAACTGATAAACTTTCTAATACTATATAGAAACCACTCTCCCAACAATGATCAATGACAAGTCTTATCTGTTGTGTGCATACTGTGTAATTTAATTGCTTTAAAAGGTTGAAAGAAAAGGTTATATTCATAACCAATTACAGATTATGAGCATAATCCTTCTAGATCTCTAAAGAGTTATGATGTAGGCTGGATAATCAGTGCGAGATGTTCAATTTCTAGATATTGATAGAGAAGGCAAACATTGGGAACCTATTTTAGACAATAATAATCATCTGTTCTGATACAAAATGTGCACATGATTAGGAGTTGTATCAAAGCAAAATATGAGGTACAAGCTCTGATGTTAAGTGAGAGATAAAAATATATAATAACAAGTGAAGACTGAACAATTTTACCTAACATATGCCGAAAATAAAACAACGGGAATTACATCTCTTAAACTTTAAACTTGATTTGAAATGATTCATCAATTATAGATAGATAATTTTGATAGAGTTATCTAAATTCTAATAATAACTTAATCAGGAGATATTAATCACTGTTACCAAAGTTTTAGGTTATTCATATGTTCACACATTTATATGTCTCTATCTATCGACCAGCCCTAACCGTTCATAGTAGAAACTTTTGTACACACACTCCCCTCAATGAGTAGGGAAAATGTGTTTTTGGAAATTTCCCCTCCAAAATAGGGTTTTAGTGGGGGGATTCAATTTTCAATGTAAGCTTATGCTAAATTGGTTACTAGTTTGTGCCCGCTTTTTTTTTTTTTTTTAGTGATCACAGACCAACTTTTCAATTGTTCACCTCCAACACAGTATATATGGGTGGCGGTGATTCATAATTTCCCTTGGAATGCTAGTTCTTGGAAGTGTGATGGGTTAATAATGGATATGGACAATGAAAACCACCTCCTTATTAAACAGATCATACTGAATGTAAAGATATACCAACCATATTAAAATTTAATTCTATGAAGAGTTATGCAAATTTAAACTGTTAACATTTTGATGAATATTTTGTGAATAAAAGTTTGTATAAATTTTCCATCAGTTTTCCATATTAAATTCAAGAATGAATTCTTTTCATCATAAGTTGGTGTTTATTATGCAATGCTCCAATACACAGTTGCAATTCCTTTAATTCAGGCACAGCACACCAGCCTACATACATTTTATATTGTAGATGATTCCTCCAAGGAGACATGTCCATGTTGTAACATGCCAACACAGCAATATAAAAATACACTGACGGAAAATAAAATTGTAACACCCTGAATATGTGTTTCAATTTACAGGTATCAACAGTACTCAGACCCCATATAAATACACTGTTGGGCATTAACACAGGACTGTACTCTTGCAGACATACAATTGTACAAATGGCAAATACCATCCTGCCATACAGTATTCCACACCTCTTGCACCTGTTGACACAATTTAGCAAGGGTTGTAAGTGGGCTAACTGAATGAGTCAGGCGTCGTCCCATCATGTCCCATACAAGTTCAGCAGGGGACAGTTATGGTGACCGTGCCGGCCTGGGAAGTTGAGGAACATCTTGCAGAGCATGTTGAGGAACACAGGCATCATGCATTATCCTCCTGGAACAGCACATCGCCTTCCTGTTACAGGAATGGCAGCAGAACGGGTTGAACAATGTTCCGGACGTACATGGCGCTGATCAACGTTCCCTCCACAAACACCAAAGGTGAGAGAGTTGTAACTTATGGCACCCCAGACCATGATACCAGGGGTTAGGTCTCTGTGTCGTGAGTGAATACCCTCCAGAAGATGTTGCTCCCACATGCAAATGACCATCACTTGCAGGAAGGCAGAACCTGCTCTCATCGAACACTACAGGGAGCCATTCAATCGCCAAGGCAAATGTCTCGCGACATCATTGGAGACGTGCACAATGGTGTTGTGGCACAAGAGGAAGTCTGGCTGGAGGCACGTATGACTGTAGTCCTGGCACTACTGGGGCTACATTTGCTCCGATCTGTACTGGGCGTGGTGAGTTCTGCCACTGCTGCCTTTACAATGCCTCGATCTTGGCGAGCATCAGTATTACATGGCCATCCAGAACCTGGTCTACGGGTGAGAGAATGTTCATTTGACCACTGTTTCCAACATTGAAGCACCACCAACGGGCCACATACAACATGTGCAGGAATTCTTTGAATTGACCATCCAACCCCTCTCAAATGGCTCTAATTGAACAAATGGATGATGTGTGCATCAGTGGCATGACACCTGCTTGCACTGGACTCTTTCACCACACTGAACCTTATCGCAGCATGCGGCACCTTTTAAAGCTCAGACACAGATGGTGCACTGGTATGAGTGTTACTATACCACAAGATGGCTAAAGACTTTGAAAATTCTATCAGAATATCTACTATCCCCTAGCATGCCCATACTGTACCCAGGTCAAAATCATCATTGTCCTTCAGGGTGTTGCAATTTTATTTTCCGACAGTGTATATCAACCGAAAAAACAAATGAATATTTATTGCAGATGTTCTAAATGGGTCTACCTTTATATAAAACTGGAGTATCTCTATAAGATGTAGTAAATAAAACATTTTTAAAAATCCTTAGAAAATGTTTCCTTTTTAATTTACAACAAATCCTGTTATTTTTCATTTGTTCTGGATAGTCATAAAAAATGTAAAATTCAGCTGATAAGTTTTTCTATTTTTATATCTTATGAAAAGCATGAGGTTTGTGATAATCCTAGTTTATGTTTTAAAAATTCAAATATCATGGGGGAGGGATACATTTCTGTCTTGTCTATACACTGTTCAAATACCTTTGTAATTAATCACTTAAAAAGGTTGTTAATCAAAGCTTTTCTATACATAATACAAACTTTATTTTATCTCACTGGATGGAATCAGAAAAACCAGGAAAATTATTTCTGCAGATATGTTCTTGCTAAACATAAATTCAAACACTGCCTCATGATACTTTATTATTTTTAAATAACAAAGTGAATTCACTTCCATATTTGATGATGAATGGTGGACCTGAATGAAGCAGTAGAGCTAGCTAGATAGAACTATTTAGTATTTGGCTTTGTGATAAGACAAACTCTCAAAAACACTACTTTAAACCTAAAAGCTATTTGTTAACTACATAGGTGTAAATAATACATGTATTTTGAATAAGGTTGGCTAAATAGTGTAAAATTCAAACTGTTCATGGTTTTTAAAGTAGTCAAACTTTCATAAAATGTTACTTTCTTTTCTCCATGTATAGAAGAAATGCTATAAAAAAAATGTTTGGAAGAAGAAAGAAGAAACTTACAACAACTCCATGCTAAATGCAAGCGTGATCTCGAACTCAGTAAAATATTTTAATTTATATAATTTATACTAATCAGATAATATTTTTAATAAGTAATATTTTTATTTACTTAATTTATAGTAGAAAAAAAAAATACATTTTCATAAAAAATTATGAAGACCCCGCTCCCTGGCTCAAATCTTATGGCTTAACCGAATCTTAACACAGATTTTTTTTACAAACTTGTAATTCCATAACGTAACAAAGATAATCCATTTTTGTTGTCTGCTTTATTTGTTACAAAATTCAATCCTCTTACATGCTTGGTGTCAATGAGACCAATATAATGCAATGAAAGATGTTACAAAATCCCAAGCTATTTTACCCCTATATAGTAAGGATATATACCCCTATTGTAAGAGAACCATATGATACTTGAAAGGACCTACTGCCTTGTAATATGGGGGTGAGGCAACGCATCTCCCTGAATTCCCCTAATTTTTCACCCAGTTTTTTTTAACTCTTAAGTTCTGGCCAATGTGGGGCTATATACAACAAAAGTTAAGTTTACATTTTGAGGGGGAAAAAGTGGTCTTATATGCTATCAAATACTTTAACTTAAAATTTCTGAAGAACTAAAAATGTTAGACAGCAAAATCATCACCTATTTTTTTCAAGTTACAACATAAAAACACTAAAATATTTAGACAAAACAATGTTTTCCACAATAATGTTGCATTATTTTATTCCCCCCCAAAATTAATTGAATAAATAAAACAAACTCAGAACTGGGAAGTACAGCGAATCCTCGATTAACACGGTTTTGTGTAGCACGATTCTCAAATTTATATGGTTTATAAATTGATACCAAATCCCGAATAACACTGATCTAATCTCAAATTAGCATTAGAATTGTGTTGTTGTAATGATGTAATGTAAACTTACAAAGAAGAGGACAATCAAGATGCAGATGGAAGTGAAAGAAATTACCATAAAAAGAATTTGATACAATGTGTCGGGAATTTGAAAAATTCAAGCAATTAATAATGAATATGAACGAAGTATGCAAGTTCAAAACATGTAGAAAGAACTTGTGTATCCAGAGAAAAAAAAGAAGATAAGAATGTGGTTTCAAATGACTCTGAATAAGTATTTTCCTAAGAAATAAATTTGTAAAAATACATTATTCCTTACCATTTCTTTTATACACTACACTAAAGCATAATCCGTAAATGTGGAGAATTGGGGTGTAATTTTTTATGCGGAATCAAAGTTTTTAACAATACTGAAATACCTTCCCCAAACCCACACTCTATATTTAAAAACATAAATAAATTTAAAAAATTTGTTCTTGATTTTGAAAAAAGGAGAAAAAAAAGATTTTCATCATAACGTAGAATTGGACTGTTTTAAAGTCAATGTTCACCTTTATCAAACAATTATTGCATTTTTTTTATATATTACTAAGTTCAATTAGCACAGGGTTTTCACAGAACCAATTAAACTTGCTAAATCTTCATAGGAAATGTGATAGAAATTCAACAGAAATAATAAAAAAAAAAATCACACACAGAACCAGCCACACAATATTTGCAGATTGCGCAACATTTAAACATTTATAAAACATTTACTTTGCTAAATGTGCCAAGTAAAAATGTTTTATAAAATCTAAGGTTTCAATATAAAAGGACATGAAAATCAATTAATATCACTTCATATCAAACCAACAAAACAGATATACTATGCTGAAAATATTTTAACCCATCTGAGTATAAAGTAATTAAAAATATCCACTTAATTCCATGATCAGAAGTTATTAATGATTATATACAGGGTATCGGATAAGTAACGCCCAATTTGTCCCAAAATTAACGCCAGTTCTATTTAAGGGAAGCAACTATTTAGTTGATTCTCTTAGAACTGCCATTAATTTTGGAACAAATCGGGAGTTACTTCTGTGACACACACACAGTAGTAGTAGTTGTATTATAACAAATACAAATCATATATAAGAAATCCGATATATGTTGTTGTAAATATTTAATCAGAGTGCCCAACATATGGAAAGAAATTCCACTAACAGAAAGAAAAATTAGCCATTGCTGACCCGACGGCTGCTAAGCAAGAAATGCGTGTAGTCAGATTACCAATAAGAACTTGTTTCAATATGGAACATATAAAATATATATATATACATATAGGCATAACTCAAAGAGGTTGCATGTTCTGATCCACCTCCACTATCAATGCAGTAAGTATATCGTCTAAACTCAATAGAAAAAACTAATAACAATATTTAAAAAAATTAGTAATCACTGATCAAATCTATAATGGAAATTCACCAACATGTAGTTAAGAAGAAAAAAAAAGAGGCTTCATTATGTATTTCTGATTTATTTATTCCCAACAATAACGGCAACTTATTTAGTACTGGTAAAAACATCTCCATTACTTTCAACTGATTATATGTCTACATGAAGTCTTGTGTGCGTGTATATGCAAGTGTTCCTAACACACAACAGGGTAAAACACGTGCCGCGATAAGCTGCTCCTAGTTACATTTGCTAAGAGATTAAAAAGTCTGTTAGAATTATGTCATCGCCTACAACCAGCCATCTCCTGTTCATAGGAGTGGGAGTGCCTGTAACAATGTCTGTTTCTATTGCTATTCTATTTCAAAATTTAACACTGATCTTTTCTTCAATTATACAAAAATGCAGTCATTTGTTAAAAAAAAAAAAAATCACAAGGAAAATAAATTGGAAAATTTTCCATGGCAAATATACAAATCGCATTTTAAAAATCTACTAAAATTCAACTAATTAATGAAATTTAATAAAATTTATTCATTGATTAGTGAATTTTTTTTACATGAGAACCCATCCTTATTTAATTTTATGACATCTCAATAAATAGCGAACACAACCAAGAGGAGTTTACATTATAAAATGATAAATCCCTGAGGATTTAAATCAGTATAATTTTTTTGGCTAAAATTAGCCCGATGAGGGTTGATTACCCTGCCTACCAATAAATACTCACAGCCAGTGCATGCATATATATATATATATATATAGACATAGACATAGAAACAGAGGTCTATTAATATACTTATGCAGAATTGTGACGCATACCTATAACCACTTATGTATGTGTGTGTGTGTGTGTGTGTGTGTGTGTGTGTGTACACACACACACACTTCTCTAACTGCAATTTAGTCTCTTTAGAGAGAAGAAAAAAATCAAACCCATGAAAGATTGATTTATACACATTTGTCTGAGAGGAGTGGTCCAGTTTTCATAATCCATTAATTTAAATTTGAATGCCAAGGTTTAAATCAAAGATTTTAATATTAAAAAAGAAGAAAGAAAAAAAAAAGTATAGGTAAAAAAACTGTTTCAATGAACAAAGTACACTTTAACAACTCCACATGGCACTCAAAATTTATACAAATGTTTTTGTAATTCCAAATTATTTCTAATAAGCTAAAAAAGTAAGGGTTAATGTTGAAAATGGCCTAAACAGCCGTAACATGTACATCAGAAGACATACACCAATACACAAGATGGAACTACGTTCATAAAAATGTTAATTTTAAAATTAATATTTATAACGTCTAGAACACTGAAATTGAAAATATTTTTCAATATTTTTCATTTTCATAGTTTATTGTTAAAAAAGTTAGATTTTCTTATGCAAAAGAGTAGAAACGTTTCCTAAAATTTTAAAATAAAGATTTTAGCAATATGTAAACTAAAAATTACTTAGAATCTTAAATTTGCTAATTGTATTCTTTTTGCTTATTAGTGTCAGCCACATAATCTATAAGTAGACAAAGTTGCTTGATGGCCACAAAGTATTGATTGAACAGACTGAATTTATATTTGGCTTAACACTGCTGGATGTAGATCAATGTTTAAATTGAAGTAAATATAAATTTCTTGACGACAAACAATAGACCTACTGTACTTACTTGTGTACAATGTGAGAAATCTATACTAATATTTGAGCCTTTTTTGGGTTTGTCCGTGCCCTTTTCATGCTGAAACTACAAGGCCTATCGACCTAATAGTTGGTATGTAGACTTGCAAGAGGTCAACTTGTGACATAGGCTATATGAGGTTGAACTCAGGGGGTCATTTGAAGTCATTTCTCCGGCCCTAAACATTCAAAACAAATAATTTTCATGTCATAATTTTCTCTAACCATTATTCTTATGATTATTAGATAAGTTTTGTGCATTTTCCGTCATACATTGATGAAAATTAATAGTAAAAGTACTATTTATGTTTCACTTTGAAAGCCTTTCATTTCTCCCCTTCCCTTGTATATTCTAAACGTAACAGGCTAAATAAAAAAAATCAGTTTTTTTAAAAGTAATGTTGAAAGTAATTACAAGTAAACCCTGACTTACAATTGTTCAAATTAGGTTATTTCGAAGTTAAGATCATATTTTTTTGGATAAATAAAACTATATAAACAGCTGTAATCAAGGAAATCTACAACACATTTGAATTACGATTTTTCTACTTACAATCTCATTTTCGTAACCCTATCGGAGATCATCTGTATTTTATTATACTTTTTTTTTGATAAAGTATTGTAAACCATTATTATTAATATTTTACTACTATATACCATCATCTTAATCTTTTAGCTGTTTTTTATGATTCGTTTTACCAGTAAAAGCCAAAAACCATATTTTTTGTGCTCCCAATCAATAAAGTGATTAATAATATTACCTTCGGAAAAGTGTTGTTTTGAAAAAAAAAAGGGGGGGGGGGTCTGTTTACAATGTAACTATACTGCTGACCTGGACCTTTAGTTTAAGTCTGTAGTACGGTCGCCCAAAATCATTTTTCCAAAACACGAAAATTCATCTGAACATAATTAAAAATTTCTTCACAATGGAAGTAACCAAAATACTTCAAAGCCATAGTTCTGTACGATGAAGTAAGGGTTCAGTTCAGCATTATATTTATATATAATTTTACCACTTATACTAGTGTAAAAATAATTTAAATAAAATTATGGGGAAGATGATAATACTATGAATCAAATTATTTTAGTGACAAACATTTAAATCAGCAACGTATTATTCGTGTGTTAAATTATCAGTCATCAGTACATTATTCATAGAACCTAAATCTACAATTAATAACCAATTTAAGTCATCTGCTTGTCATGTCAGACAGAGCTTGAAATTAACGTTGTCCTGGTGACGGTAAAAATGTGTTCGGGACGAACAAATATCTAACCTGGGACGCCTCCGGGATTGAAGTGATTTAAAAATTTAAAAAATAAAATCACTTCCGTCCCAGAAGCGTCTAGGGAAGATTTGTTTTTTTTTATTTAAAATTTGGTGAGGATTGTTCTTGTCGTTTTGTTATTTCTGTTACAGTAGAAAAACAAAGTCAACTCCAGGTTTGGACTGTAGTTTGACAATTATTTATTTCCTCAACATTTTAATGGGGTTTTTACTATGCTACTAACAACTATAGATTATAATATCAAAGTAAAGAAACAACATTTTGATTATGGGACCATTTACATTTCCTTCAGGACAGTTAAAATTGTTTTTCGGGACGGTTTACATTTCCTTCAGGAAGTTTCCGGGACAGTAGTGAAAAAAGTTAGTCTGGAGCCCTGATATATCAGAGCATATCTATGTCCTTTCAGCAAAAATAAAATTGCAGATTGATGATACAAACCCAAAGCATTCTTTGTAACAAACAAACAAAAAAAAAAGGCAGTACTTAAAGTAAGACTGTATTTCCGCAACAGACTTCAAAAGGTTGTTGAGGCTTCCAATGAGATCTCCCTGTTGATTGCAAAGAGCAAAAAAGCAATAACATCGGAGCGACTCATAAAACCTAGTGTACTGCTTCCAAAAGAGCTCATTCTAGGGAAGGATAGTACAGACAAACTTTCCCAAATCTCCCTATCAAACGATAATTACATTCTAATGAGACAAAAGCAAAAAAAGAAAAATAATTCATAAAAGGTTTATACAAAA
Organism: Architeuthis dux; assembly: GCA_006491835.1. NCBI lineage: Eukaryota > Metazoa > Mollusca > Cephalopoda > Oegopsida > Architeuthidae > Architeuthis > Architeuthis dux. The sequence goes on along the minus strand of VCCN01006736.1, from coordinate 2,245,016 downwards.
AATCTAATTTTACCTAACAGAAATCACTTGGAAATTTATTTTTATGGGATAAATTATTTACCAACTGAGATTTGAGAGCATTTTGCAGTTAAGCTGAGTAATAAGGAAGTAATACAAGCCGTTTTTGATGGAATCTCGGAATCAACAAATAATCTTTCATCAAATGTGTACACTCAATTACCATATAAGACACACCAGGGCTTGAAATTAATGTTGTCTGGGGGACGGTAAAAATGTGTTCGGGATGAACTAATATCTTCCCCGGAAAGCAAGTGATTTAAAAAAAAAATTCCATGACATAAGTGATTTTAACACTTCCGTCCCGGAGGCGTCCAGAGAAGATATCCTTTTTTTTAAAATTGTTTTTGTACCGCAACAAGAACGACAAGAACAAAGTCAACTGCAGGTTTGGACTGGAGTTTGACAATTATTTATTTCCTCAACATTTTAATGGTGTTTTTTATTATGCTACTAACATTGAACAACTATAGATAAAAACAAAAGAAAAGAAAAGAAACAACATTTTGATTTTAGGACCATTTACATTTCCTTCGTTACGGTTAAAATTGTTTTTTCGGGATGGTAGTTAAAAAAGTTAGTCTGGAGCACGGAGACACAATAAAGAAAAGAGATAAAGAAAAGAGGAAAAAAAAAAAAAAAAAAATGCTAACATCAAATATACTAAAACCTTTTTCCTAAATTTTCCCTGCTCATATAAGATTGCATCTTATATACCAATGGATCCTAGTGTCAATTATGATGATTTAGCTTATTACTAATTCATCTTATTCTTTTTTTTAATATTTGTTTGCATGCAGTCACACGTGTGCCCGCTTTTTCAGCTTAATAGTAGACAGAGCTTTTGTGATTAAAGGAAATCAACCGGTAAGCAGAAATAATTTTACTAATCTTATTATAATTCACCAAAAGTCTGCCTGTCTGTGATAGCCTACTGCAAAAGTCACGCAACAGAAATTTTCTGTGTACCAATGTGCCCCCTAAGCAGGATTTTAGCAAATTAGTTTTTGAAAATCATATACAATGTAAATTAATGCTAAAAGACATTTTGTGTGCCCGCTTTTTCAGCTTAATCAACCGGGCGCGTATGAAAAACTGCTTAATCGCAGAGCGAACGAGGACATTTTTCAGAGAGAGGAGGGTAGAGTAAGAGATATCTTGCTAACAGTTTAGTATCATTCATAGAGAGGGGCTGAGAGTAAGGGAAAGAATGATTGTTTATTTTAAAATAACTAACATTGAACATTTTTCAAAGCTTTTTTTTTTTTTTTAAAGTTACAAATATCACTTTTTAAAAATAAATTAAAGTAAATACTATCTGATTCTCATCTATCTATTTTATTAATTCTTTTTTTTTTTTTACAGCAAAATACCCCGCCTTTTAGGACGGGTATTTAGTCTTTAGAGTTTTTATAAATTGAGAACAATTTTTCCACGGCCTCTGGATATATAGAAACAGAAGTGGTTCATTTCATAAATCAAGAGGCAATATAAATGTTACCTAATTTAAAAATCTTAATATATCTCCTGTCCAAATATTTCCAATGTATTTCATAAAAATAATTGGAAATCAAGCTCCAATCAGCTAATCTTTTATCTTCAAAAAATGACATTTTATAGATACAATAATTTATTAGAAGAATTTTCATCTAGATAAATCACAAAGTTAAAGCAAGCATGCTACAAAACAGATAATTCACTGGTTCCCAATCTATAAGATAGGGCAAATTCAAAATTTTAACAGTGTCTACTCATGTAAAAGCTGATCTGATAAAAGATAAACTTTCCAAAACAGTATCAACTAAATGAACTCTTAAGGCTGTTAACCAGTGAACATAAAGCTTGAAACAGCACCAAACACAGCACTACATGTCAACTCTTAAATTCATTAAAAAATTGAATGTCATTATAAAGGGAAATAACCCCTGATTAAAATTATCTCCCTTGACCATTTGGTGAATTTTAAAAAAAATGTTCAATTCAATTCACAGAGTTCCATTATTTCATATTCATTGAAGTGTTCCATGGAGTCCATAAATTTAAGATTGAATAATTATTATTGTAAATACATAATTAAATGTCTTTCAATACTAGGAAAATAGAGTTGTTCACTCATCAAAATCTTTCACATATGATAAAATATGAATGAATGGCTTGGCTTTGCGAATGGGCATCCACAGCATTTGGACCATAGACGGCGGGAACAATGTGCAGA
>VCCN01006736.1:2212978-2228073 GCA_006491835.1 Architeuthis dux | reverse complement strand
ACCAATGACAGTTTATATATGCTAACATACCAATGACAGTTTCAAATACAGCTTCCTTCTGCATCTTTACATGCATATCCGTAAGAACTAATAACAGATTTACTTCTATGAGATATAAATATATCAAACCAAATCCTTCAAAAAGTACAGATCATAAATATACAGCATACAAGCATAGTACCTGTCAAAAATTACAGGATTATTTATGTACGAGTAAATTATACAAATATATACTTTAGTATAAATGTATTTATTGCAATAATTCTGAGGACGAGATTCTTTGTAAAGAAGAGTCATTCCAAGAGTTTACCCTGAACATCGTAATCTTCCATGCAGACTTAAGTCAGTCTGATACCCCGTTTTACTCAGATCTACATACAGTTTGCCAAGGCTGAATACAAACCATGGAAGGACAATCAAAAGATTATGTATGAGGTGTTTATCATTGCTAAAATCTAACCTGAAAGTAAAAGGACGCTGTTTTCTTAACTATTTCAGGGATCTCAAATAGGGGGGCGGGGGGCGATCCATACACAGTTATATCCCATGTATTATGAATTTTTGGGACAAATAGCTACAACTCAGAAATTACTTGGCCAATCTGAACCAAACATGTAGTGATCTAAAATCTTGTGGAAGGGTTGGCCATGGGCAGAGGAAGTGATTCAATTCTGGTGCTTCTGAACATTGACAAAAATGGCACATTTGAAAGTAGCATAAATGTCAAATCTACTAACCTAAATGATTGGTATAGAAAAACAATGACAAGCGAGGACAGTGGCTATATTTGATTAAAAAACAATCAAAATATCTGTTTATGTGGATGTAATTTGATCAAAATATTCAATTTAAATTAAGCCCACTTCTTCATACAGAAAATAATTTAAATATGGACATTTAGTAGTATCAGTGAGTATTAAAACAAAAAGAAATTACAAAAAAAATCTATATATTTACCTGAGCATCTCTGATGAGAACACTCCATGCTTCTGTGTCAGAAGGGTAAGCTGATATTCTCTTCTCTGCTTTTTTAACCTTATCAGGTATATAACCAATTTCCTGTAAAAAATAAAATAAATAAAAGATAAAATGAAATTATACAAAAAAAAAAAAGAAAAAAAAAGTAGAAAAATACATGCAAGTACTTCTAAAATATTAGTGGATACTGACAGTATTTCTAATACTTAAAACAAGTAAAATATTTTTTAAAACAACTGTGCTAGATTTCATTCATATGAGAGTAAACATAAAATATTTTCTTTAAATGTTTGAATACACATGCACCTTAAAAAAAAAAGAAAACGTGACAATTTAAAAAACTTTTATCCACGTTCTAAAATTCAGAAAAGTATTTTTAGATGCATCCAAACGCATCTCAATAGAACACTTTTGGGTCGGTTCCGACTACATTAAACAACAGAAAGAAGGAAGGTGATGATTTATTTGACAAGCTGCATGTGACATCATTAAGAGAACATTTAATCAATTCTTGAAATAAAAATAGATGATGTATTAAGCATTCGTTTTTTACAGTGTTGCCATGTATCGTTTGTTATTAATAGTTAAAACGGTCTTCAAAAATGTCTAAAAGCGACTAAAATTTTCAATTTCCAGGTAATAGCCAAAAATGTTATATACAGTTATCCCTTGGCATTCGTGGGGGTTAGGGGTGCCAGAATTTGCTAAATTCGTAAATATTCTTTCTGACCCAAAAACCATAAACCTTTACCATTCCAAAAATTGTAAATGTACAAATAAATAAATGAATACAGTAAAACAAATATACATATACAGTTAATTAACGAAACCATAAATTTCATAAAACTACAGTACAGTTAATTGGAAAAAAATATTTTTAATGTCTAAATAATTTCTATAGTTTTGAGAAGGGTCATTAATATTGAAATGGTTCTTCGGACGGTTGAACTCCTTGTTATTTGTGTTATAAACACAACATTTCAGCCGATCCATTCTTCGGCCTTCTTCAGGTGTAAAATGATGGGTTAAATAGAAATTATGCTCAAAGGGGGGTAGCCTGAAGAAGGCCGAAGAATGGATCGACTGAAATGTCGTGTTTATAACAAGAACTAGTTCAACCGTCCGAAGAACCATTTCAATAAAGTTTAAATAATTGTTCGACTAAACGGTTAGCGATTGTTTTAAAGTGTTTTTCAACCACTTTTATCTCAGCAGTTATATTATCTACATAAATAAGTTTTAGTTTATAATTTTTCGACAATCTTGCTTCTTATTATCACAAAGATTTGTACCGTGATGCGGGTACTTGCAATGTTTTCTGATGAAGAAATGAACCAGACTGTATCTCAGTTGAACAGATTTTATTCACCACTGAATTGAAATAAGGCATGGTTTCGTACGTGTCTTTGGTCTGCCACAATGTAGTCGTCGTCAGAGATATGCTGGGTAGTTCTTAACTAGAGGGGAAGGGACAGTCAATGGCTAATGTTTTCTAAGGGCGCGTGGAAGCAGTCAACTGTATCTAAGTCGGTGACTTTGAGATAATGTCCTTATCTGATTACCCATTACTCATTTCTAACTGTCATGTCTCCATCCTGGCTTATCATCCCGGCGCTAATTTCTAAGTTGAAGTGACCAGCTCCGAAAATTGCTAATCTATTTCTAACGACCGCTAACATTCCATTTTGACAAAGACCGGCACTCAATTCTTCACCTTCGACCCTAGCTCTCTGGGGAACAAAACCCTTTTTCCTCAACCGTGAGAATATTTTTAACTTGTAGTTTTGCTTCTCGCTGACCATTACGTAACAGAATATTAGGTTAAATAATAGATTACAAGTTCCAGACGTTTTTATCAACATATGTCACTCTTTGTCAAAGGTCTGTTGTAGTTGATTTATTATAAATATATATGCATTTATGATTTCCTAAATGTTTTACATTTTGTTTATAGTATATAGCGTATTATCTATGATGCGGTTTTTCCCCAGTACATCGGAAAACTCCAAATATTCCAATTATTCAAGACTGATTCGAAAAATATCAAAACCACGATTTGAAAAGCCCTTTTATCAAATAAAGTAACCATACATTAGACTCCAGAACAAATTATTTATAAAAATTGTACATTTACTTTTATTTAAACTTAGTTTTTTTTTCAGATTTTCGGCTACTGTAGACTTTTATTGGCTAAATTGGGAATAGAAAAATCAGACAGATTTAGTCAAAGAATGGCTAATTTGGCAACCGCTTTTTTTTTAATAAAAAAAAAACCATTTTCTCAGCCATATTGATATAAAACCTGGTAAACCACCTACTACTAACATCACAACTAGTAATATTACATATCAATTTTCTCAGCCATATCATGTAGAAGCAAATTATTGAAATAATTTTTAAAAGTGCCAAATAACCTAACAACAATAAAAAAAATTGTTGACATAAATTTGCGCTGACTACTCCCAATGGTCACAACATATCACAATTATAAAGGTTTAGAGCCAGTAGTTTTTTCTCCAGACTTCAGCCGGAGAAAAATAAGATTTTTTGTAATAAAAAAAAAGAAAAAAAAAGAAAAAAAAGAAAAGAAAAAGAAAAAAGAAAAGAAAAAGAAAAAAGAAAAGAAAAGAAAAAGAAAAAAGAAAAAAGAAAAAAGAAAAGAAAAAGAAAAAAGAAAAAAGAAAAGAAAAAGAAAAAAGAAAAGAAAAAGAAAAAAGAAAAGTTTTTCTCGTATAGTAATTGCAATAATTTGCTCTCAAAATATAACCAAAACACTTGTGAAGGTAGGGTAACTTTGTTTTTGATTTCCTTAAAAAAACTTTAACAAATTTTAATTAATAAAAAAGGCTGCCAAATAGCACCCACGTTGCCAAATAGTTTGTTTAGAATCTCTTTGAAATATGGATGGATGCATCATTGAACTTATGGTTCTTGTTTTAATTTAGCAAGGAGTCTTTAAATAACCTTTACAGACAATTTAAACATATTCCTCCATAGTGGTAATTAGAATCTTTACATTTGCCATTCAAACCATCAACAAGCTCCCTAACTTAAGCAATTTGTGAATTGGGGAGACTTTTGGTAATTCTTTTTTTTAAATACCTCTGCAGACTGGAAGCGGGCAAAATATAACTACGTTCTGTTTTTTTTATAAAGTTTTTTTCTTTTTTACATACTCCAGAAAAACTAACTAAAAAAAACTGCATTTATTTCAAAATGCATAGAAGAGGACGTGGGAGACACTGATGTGTATCATATTACATCTAATATTTTTACACCAAATTTGTTTTTACATAGGTTTATATTTGTATATTATCCAGTTTGCTTTGGTTAAAATGGCTATAAAAAATATAATTAATTAAAAGATTGATGCAGACTATTTAATGTTAAACAAAGTTGTTTAAAAACTTGTATTGAATTTCTAATGAACATTAAAATATATCTAAAAGATCAGTTTATACTTGAAAATTTCATATTGTGTATAAATGAATGAATTACATAGATAAGTTAAAATGTCTAACAACTGAACCATTTGGTTTACAACTTTTGACATATTTCCTAACATTCTTATTTGTAGAATTTTGACACAAAACATCACCTATATAATAGAATATGTAAGAAAGTTGTATAGTGCACATTTAACTGTTCATCATTTGATAACAGATGATATCATTGGAGGGTGCTTATTTTAAAGGTTTGAACTATTTCTGGTCCTTATAAAGATGTGCATAGAAATGTGTAAATAGTTGCTAATGGAATGCTCTTTTCCTGTAGATTCTTGAAATATCAATTAAAATTAAAAATAAGTAATCCAAAATAATTCCTAAACATTTATGAAAAAATTTCTAGATTTTATTCTTTTAACTCTGGGTGAATCTGTGCCTCAACCACAAACTCAGCCAGTTTGTTATATTTTGACTTTTTCATATGAGCTCAATTCAAGAGCTATCTTGTTCTATGTGCGTACTAAGTTTATTGAAAATTTTGTATATCTAAACTCAAAGGAAATTATACAAAATCTAGTTTTTGTTCAATTTGGACACTGTGAAATAATTGTTTTTGACTGCTACAAGTTTTTAAAAAAATAACCCCATCATATCGCGTACTTGAATTTAAAATTGTAACAACAGTTGTTCTTTTCCACATTCTGGGAATTTTTAACAAATTATATTTCCTGAATTATTCGAAAAAGTGAACAAGAAAGCGAGAAGTATCAGCAGTGTTGCCAAGGAGTATGGCATTCCAAGAGACGTCAATGGGTTGTTAGTACACCTTGTAGAACTGGTTCTGGTGGTAAACCAATTTTGAGCCTAGATTAGGAGAGAATTATAGTCAGTGCTCTTGAATTCCTATCAAACTGTGGCCACCCTCAAGGTCAAAATGATGTTATGAACATGGTGCAATCATACATCAAATCGATCGGGTGTCACACACCATTATACTGATGGTAGGTTAGGAACTGACAGGATGATACTTTTCAAAAAACGGCATGTAGAATTCCTAAAGCGACGAAAGCCAGAGATTTTAACGCTTGCCCGTGCTAAAGAACTAACAAGAGGTTGTAAACAAGTTTTTTGACTTATACAAGACGTTTATTACATGACCACAACCTGTCATATAAACCATATCGCATTTTTAATTTAGATGAGACTGGTCCACAGTGGGCTAAAACACTGATTTTCGGGACATTTTGTGATATCTTAAGAAATATGAATGCTACAATAGTGATCGATACCGCGTTATAAGTGTATTTATAGCATAAATATGTTGAAACAAAAAATTTGAAAAAAAAAAAAAAAAAAAAAAAAAAATCAACATTTTGGAGATCCGTTACCTAATTTCCATATATGGACATTTTGAGAAAGAAAAAAAAAAAAGCACATATCCAGTCCTATCTTGAGAAATATAAATGCTAAAAGAGTAGATGATACCTTGTTAGAAGCATATTGATAGCATAGATATGTTGAAACAGAATTGTGACCTAATTTCCATATATGGCATTTTGAGCAAAAAACACATTTGCTCATATCTTATCATTCAAATGCTACAATAGTGGTTGATACCTTGTTAGAAACATTGATAGCATAGATATGTTAAAACAACAAATTTGAAATGTAAATATTACAAAATTTTAGGGTCATGGGCCTGATATGTTTATATTTTGAGTAATTCAAACACTACAATATTTGGTTGATACCTCACAATTATTGCATATAAAGAAATGATTATATCAATATTCTATAGTTGGCTATTAACTGAAAGTACTATCAAGTCAACACAACATCAAGGAAAGATTCATAAGAATAATCAAAATAAGGAACTTTAGTTTCAATTGCTCATTGTAAAAGTAAACTCTCAAATAAAGCATCATCACTACTTGGAGGTCCATTTATAGGGTTCACAATTTTGCAGTATCTGGTAGAATGTCCATGATCAAAACAAAATGCCCACTTAATCGTTTGCATTTATGGTTTTACCCCCCAAAATTGCAACAAACTGTTTCTCAACAGTTTTTTGTAGTATCAGGTGTGCTCAATAACATACTAAAAGTTTACCAAAGTCCGACCTCTGGAAAGATGTAATTTTCAAGATGGCTGCCAAATCTTTAAAATTCCTATTACTCCTTCATTATTGATCCTAGACAGGTTTTTTTTAACGGTTTTCTGGAATAGCAGGTGTGCTCAATAACGTACACCAGGTACGACCACTGGAATGGTGTAATTTTTAAGATAAATGCACTTGGCTAAATGGGCATTTTAAGGATTTGATGGCCACCTTGGACTTGGACACCATCTTGAAAATTACACCGTTCCAGTGGTTAGACTGTAGTATAATTTTAGTATGTTATTGAGCACACTTGACACTACTAAAAACCGTTGGAAAAACTTGTCTAGGATGAATATTGAAGGAGTAATGGGCATTTTAAGGATTTGGATGCCATCTTGAAAATTACAGAAGGCCAAATTTTATGAAATTAACCAATTTCTCATCTTTAACATCAAAGCGTGGGAAAGAAAGTCATTAGTATACAATATAAAAGGTAGAAATGTAAAAAAATTCAAACATTTATTTTCCTAAAAATTTGGAAAGTCATTTATACGTGCAGATAGCCAGCCTTATATTTTTAAAGATTCCTATGGTGGGAAAACTTATTTTTCTGATTTCAAATAAGCTCTAAAATCAGAAAATGTATACTTTATTAAGTTCTATCATAGGAATCTGCTGAAATTTTAGGCGTTTTGACATTTTTGGAGAGTAAAAAAAAATCTCTTTTTTGGCAGAAGTTTTTGCATTTTTTTAACATAAAAATGTCTAAAAAGAAATATGACAAAATAGCATATGGTTTAAAAACATGGAATTGAATAAAAAAAAATATTCAAATATCTTTTTTCCCCTTCTTTTCAAAAACTGCCATTAATGGATTTCCAATGTCAATGTCAGCAGATAGTGAAATTGGAGATTTTTTGCAAATTTCAAAAACAAAAAAATTAGACATTTTTCTTTTAGCTGCAAATTTTATCTAGTTTCATGAAATATTAACAGAATGCATGCATTTGAATATTGAATTTTACCAAATGTCCACACTCCAGCCCACTGTGTGGTCTCAATACTGACCAAAGAGGCGATCTAGTCTTTGTCAGCAAATCAAGCAAGAATGCTTATATTAAATCACCAAGTGCTGGCAAACCAATGTTTTCCATGCTATTTTGTATCTCTGCTACTGGAAGGTACCTCCCTCCATTCTCCAAGGCCAAACACCTGTATGATACTTGGACAAGAGACAAGCCAGAAGGAGCTGTATACAGTTGCAGTGATTCAGGGTGGATGATGGATGTTAATTTTGAATGCTGGTTTTGAAAGTGTTTGTAAAGCATGATGAAACATAAACCAGTTCTCATATTTGATGGACATAACAGCCACTTTTAATATCATCAAGGCTGCCATGGATCACAACATAATCATACTTTGTCCACCAAATACATCACATTCTCTTCAGCCTCTAGATATTGGGGTTATTTACACCAGTTAAAGTGGCTTTAAGAAAAATCTTAAATACATGGTTTACAGAGTCCCGAATGGAGAGTGTAGACAAGACTGTATTTACGGTCACAACTCTGGCAGCAGCTATACCCAAATCATGCTATCAATTCTTTATGGGGCTCTGGCTTATAGCCTCCAAACAGAAATGCTGTGATGCATAGAATTGTAAATTCTCTTCAGTTCCCCCCATCTACTTCTGCAGAAAGTCATAGAAATTTGCTTAAGAAATCCATCCTTAATGTTATTTATCCCAAACCTTCTGAATCAACCCTGGTCGCTAAACAGAAAGGCAAGAAACGTGAGAGTACAGTCAAAGATAGAAGTTCACACTAGGAGAGGCTTTTTTTCACTACAGAATAAGGTCACTGTCCAAACAGTCGGTGTGTGGTAGGGGTGGTCTGACATGGAATTGATTAACGTTGTTGGTTTCATTGATGACAGTTGGGGGTGGGGGTATCGGAGAAGGCAGTCGTTGTCTTTCTTTCCTAGCTTTCCTTTTTAATAAATACCAATTCCCTACATCTAGACGCAACCAAAAACTTCTAGAATTAGTTGAAGAACATCTAAATTAGTCACACTGCAATGCATATCTGGATTCAGAATTACATGTAAATTTGAGTAAAAAACATTTAAAAACAACTAGAAACATCTAGATTATCCAGATATGTATCGAAATTCTTTAAAAAAGAATTTTCAGTTTAGTTTGTAATTTTGCTAAGTGAAAGTTTCAAAAAGATCCCTTTCGTCTGGGAGAAGATCTGTGTTCGCCCCAAACACATTTTCTACTGACGACGGGAAGCTGTTACTCTTGAGCCCTGCCAGTTAGGCTCAGTGTCGTAATTAGTAAAGCAGACCGGGCTAAATGGTGCATCCCCTGGCTATTTGCTCACTGCTGGAGGGTAATTGGTCTGAGCAAGATGAAGGTAAAAAGTAGTCATAAACATTTAAATAATAATGATTTATCATATTGCATCTAACAAAAATGAAGAGAAACTCATTCAGTAAGAAAAATTTTGAATTTTACTTATTAAAAAAATGCGATCCATTCCACCCTGATCCACAGTATAATGGGTTGTGGGGGTTAGGCCTATTTTTTTCCAACTTTAAAATAGCTAATTTTTTGTATCATATGCCATTAATAATTCTAATCCACACATAAAAAGTTTTTAAAAAGTAAAAAAAATTTCACGACAACCAAAAAACTAACTCGTTCCACCACGGTCAACCCTAAATTCATTTTGCTTATATTTTCCATGAATTGTAAATGTACGATATTTTAACAAAACGTAAACCTTTTCACCTGGTGATTTTTATAAATTTAATAAAACTCATTAATTCCTTGATTACTGAATTTTTAAAAATTTATTATATAAAAACATTTCAGGTGTTTGGATTAACATTAGTATAGGGTGTTTTATAGAAACATGTGCATATTTCATTACAAGCACCACTGTTTTTTTTTTATATCTCTAATATGTAAGATTTCAGAAAAAAATGTATACCACAATTTATTTTATTTGCCATTATGGGGATTAATTTGCAGACTAGACTGTCTAAAGTTAAGAAATTCTAAAAATCAACCTCCTTTTACAGACCAGATCAGTTCTTGTGGTTTGTATTTTACAGACCAGTCCATCTGAAGTGCTGGGCATCCTGTAAATAACAAGTTTGTTCCAGTAAAGCAGATCTTGGGAAGGAACGTGTTCCTCAAGTTATGTCCGATATAGAACTCATCAACAGTGTACAAACAGAACAGAATGATCCGTCAAACAATGTCTTAGAGCCTAAGCAGTGGATATTGCTCTATCACATAGTCAAACTGACATTATGAATGACATTTTTTGAATCGCAAAAGGTCATTAGAAAAGAGCTAGCAGAACATGTAAAATAGTCATTCCGTGGTTCGTTTTAAGAGCCACCAATTCTATCTTCCGTAATGAAATGGATATTAATTGGCCCCAACAAAACCTTGGTCAACCAGGAGCGCCATTTATCTGTGCAGCGAACAGCATCATTTATCACCCAATTTATAATGCAAAGTTTCAAGAGCTCATGTCAAGTTGACTATCAGGCAAAACAGAATAGCAGACAGGGAATGTGTCAAAGTATAGAAACACCATTGTCAGTTGGGTTGGGCATGTATGTTCATCAAAAGACAAGAAGCAAAGAACCAATTGAAATGCTGCACAACATGAAACTTTCTGTGAGCTACAAAACAGTGCTCAATATTAACAGAAATATTGCACCCGTACTCAGAGAAAGAACATCAGTCTCAGGAAAACCATTCACTTTACAATGTCATCTACTGTCCTGAACCCGAACGCAAGAACATTGAATATGCTCAATACAAATCACAAAAGGATTTAATGCGCTACAAGCTCTGTGACTCAGCATATTTCCTTCTCAAAACATTGACTATATCGACTGAATACGATGTTCCTACCTGGTCTGCATTTCATTCTAAGTAATGAACAATCACTTCCTACATTTTGTTCCTATCCACTACTTCGGGGAAGTCCAACTGATTGATCAAATATATATTCTGCATTGATTGCTGCAAACAAAATCTGTATGTCTAATGATCCAGGGAGGAAAACTATTGTGTCTATTTGCAACTCTACTCAAAATGTATTCAGCTGCAGCCAACAAACAAAATTAGCTCTCAGTTTGTATTTAGGATGGGCAAGCTTCATGTTGCATTTGCAACTTTGAAAGCTATAGGCAAATATATTGACAACAGTGGTCTTGACACAGCACTTATTGAAGTGAAAATCTATGGGCCAGCAACAGTAGATAAACTGAAAGAAGGAAAGTCCATGAAGCAGTGTTTTGAAGTTTACATTGCTTTATATCAGCTTTTATAGAAACTACTTGAATGTAGGGTTGGGCGATATGGACAAAAAATCATATCCCAGTATTTTTAGGCTGAATGGCGATACACAGTATATATCTCGGTATATTTTCTAGTACGAAATGTTCAGTTGCAAGTTGAAGCCACATGTGAGATGTCGCAAGAACTTTTATTAAAACAAACTGATCAGAATAAGATGTATAGACAAGGTTTCCTTTCCCGTTTGAAAATATATAGCTGTAAAATTATATAAAGCAAGTTGCTTCTAAAATAAATAAAAAACAGATATATCTCTGAGAATGCTGCTTTTTCAACATTAACACAGAATACTCTGAATAGAGTAGAATTACAGGCTTTCCTCTCCTGCTTAACAAAATAAGCAGAAATGTAAATAGAAATAGCAGGCCTACTTGCTCTGACAGTTCCTTACCAACAAAAATATTTCCTGCACAATATACCAACATGTAAATGAAAGATGAAATAAATAAGTATGAAGTAAAAGCAATAAAATAAAAAACAAGCAATCTTCATCTTTTCTCCTCGTCCTATTTCCAAAACTTTACGCACGGCCTTCCATGTTCCAATATGGTGTGCACGCGCAAAGGGAGAGTGGGGCTAAATATCAATGTAAACAGTATTGTTGAATCCTATACTGCGTTTGAAAACATATCAATATACTGTTAAAAGATGATATACCGCCCAGCCCTGTTTGAATGCAATACCATTATTGAGAAAGACATTCGTGAAGGATGCACTGGTATTGCTCATTCTTTTTTGAATTGTTACAATGTTACCAAGGGTGAAAACCAAGATATACACAGAATTACTGCAACTTCTTAGCTCAGGCCGCAATTCACAAATCAAACTAGAAAGCACTTGGAGAGGGAATACCTCTGTCAACGCCGCTAGAAAATCTGGAGATATCTTGCGGAAAGGCAGAGCTCGAAATTAACGTTGTCCCGGGGATGGTAGAAAATGCGTTTTAGTATGAAAGGATGCCTTCGGGATGAAAAAAAATTAAGATTCTTTTTTAACTGTCTTTTTAGAAACTGAACCGAGGGAGAGGGATATAAAAAGTGAAAAGTTACAGTTACATACATGTACACTGTATATGTATACCTTTTTTACTTCCCTCTCCCTCTGTATATATTTGTCTCTGAAACAACCCCCTGCAAAAGCAGTGGTGGCTGCAGGGCACAGAGACCTCAGTTCAAAGCAGGGTTGCCATTTCGGGCATTTTATGGCCAAAAGAGACAAATGTCTTTTTAAAAAGCGTTTGGCCCTAATTTATTTTTTATTTTTTTAAATGAAACAAAACCATGTCTAAAACTGCACATCTACTTAATTATTATTAGTAGTATATCTTGTACATGCCTGGGGGTCGATCAGAGATCAAGGATTGCATGAAAGGGTCTGAAAAGTTTTGGGGACACAAAGGGTTTTATAAACAATTTTGGCAGTTGGCCATTTTTTGTCCAGAAATGTCTACTATTTGGAACACTGGTTTAATGACAGAGAACAGAGAATGAGCCACAGAATTTGGGCTCTCCAATTTATTTGTACTTAATTCTGTGTTTTTTTACAGTTTACTAGGGCTGCAACTAACAATTCTATTCATTATCGATTAATTAACTAGTTGTTTATAAAATATGTTCTATAAAATGTCAGAAAATGATAAATTGTCTATCAGTTTTCCGAAGTCCAAGATGACGTCTTCAAATGTCTTGTTCTGTCCACAACCCAAAGATATTCAGTTTATTGACATAGAGGACAATATTGGCAATTAATTTAATAGTTAACTAATCAATTAATTGTTGCGGTTCTACAGTTTTGTCTATAACCAATTTATTTGAATGGAGCAAAATAAATACAACACGCCTGGCTGCTGCAGAGTCAAATTCCACTCCTATTCTGACAAAGAGGAATACTGCAACTTTTGTATTGTATATATAATAAATAAAAAAATATATTTTTTTAAGCCTTTGCGTATCTGTAAGATAGATTTTGTAGATATATAAGAATTTGGCTCACACGGTAAGAGAGCCAGCTATCACTCACCAATTTCAAATCATGGTAGGAAAATGTTAATTTTATAGATGTATTATTTATTAGAATGAAATAAGCCCTTGCGTATTCTTAACATAAATTTTGGTACATATGTAAGATTTGTCAAGCTCAGTTGGTAAGAGACATGACTACCAATCAGTTGGTCATGATTTCAAATCACGGTAGGGGAATGTTAATTTAAAAAAAATTTTGTTGTTGTTCTTGTTACGATAGAAAAACAAAGTCAACTCCAGGTTTGGACTGGAGTTTGACAATTTCCTCAACATTTTAATGGTGTTTTTATTATGCTACTAACAACTATCAACTATAGATGATAATAACAGAGTAAAGAAACAACATTTTGATTTTGGGACGCTTTACATTTCCTTCGGGATGTTTAAAATTGTTTTTTGGGATGGTGGTGAAAAAAGTTAGTCTGGTGCCCTGCGGACTGGAGAAGAAAAATGGCGATATTATATGTTTTGGATATATAACTATGTGGGGGAGATAATTGTGCAGGAATAACCAGCTCTTTTTGCGTATTGTCCACACTTCCAGAAAATCTTGCGGACAGGAAAAAATGTGAACCAACAAACAGATGCAACCAAAAGCATATATGCTTTTGGTTGCATTTCGTTGACAGAGGTAAACAATGTTCCTCAGAAATTTCATGAAAATGTTTCAAGCATTACTTTTTGTCCATGCTACGTGTCAATGCCTTTGGGCGGTGCAGTCGGCAAGTCTGGATGCCCTGGTCAATTACTTTTTGCAGATGACCTTCAAAATTAAGTGCATTTAACACTGGTCTATTTGGCACAAATGTTTGAACTGAAGAAAAGAAATCCTGAACCATGGCAATTCCTAGCAGATGGCAATTTGTGTAAACAAGACAAGTTACTTTCTCTGCAATTGGTGGGATCATGCGATAGAGTGGATGTTCTCGTGGCCGCAGAGATAATGTCCCATAATCACGAGGATGCGGACACCATCCCCATTCTATACAGTATGTGTTACAAAAGCTACACTACAGTACAGTGAATTGGGAAAAAATGTTTAATGTCTAAAATACTGTTCGACTAAGCGGTTCGTGGGTATAAAAACCACAATCATCTCCGGGTTTATATTGTCTACATAAATAATTTTGAATAAGAGAATTCAGCAAAGAAAAACAGAAGTAAATACATAAATTATATTGTTACTGCTTCACTTCATAAATCTTTGCCAAAATATGTTAAAAATAATTTACGCGACCAATGAAAAATTGCAAATTCACTCCACTAAACCATATAATTACCTACTTATGTTAATCCAAATACCCAATATAAAATTCATTCTATCGTAAATACTAAATCTACAATTTCATAAATCGTAAACATACAATTTTACCAAATCATAAATACTAAAACTACGACCCCCATCACACTAATTTCAGAAGAAAAAAAAATTAACCGGTGGTTTTGGTAATGATAAAACAGAAGACCTGTTAAGTTACTAAATTTATCTCTTCGTTTTGGGGGCAAATGAACATTAGAGAAAATAAAAATTCAGCCAATCAACATTCAGTGAAGCAGTGTTCGGTCAAGTGGAATTTGGGATTATCGTTGCCAAGGATTAAGCTTAAAATTTTTTTATAACCCGCATTATGTGCCATAGCCAAAAACTACTTCAACAATGGGGCTTCCATATGCAGACTACTACATAAATTTTTTCAAATATAACGGTCTACTATTTTTTGTTGATTCAGGCATGCTCATGAACTTTTAAAAACATAAAATGTTTAAAAACTGTGTTCGTGTTTTTGCCAGAAAGAAAAAAAGCCTGAATTTTTGTCTTAAAAAAAGAAAAAGAAATTCTCATTACTTATTTCTACATTACTAAAAAAAACATCTATATTTTTAAAAAATTAAATTCTTTGATAATCTTAAAAAAAGAAAAGAAAAGAAGTCTGCTTGTTTATATGAAATTTTATTTATATGTTTTTAGTTCTTTCACAAAGTGCCAAATCATTAGAAATGTATTAAAAACTTGTCTTGTAATACTGGCAGACAAATTCCCAATGTGAATTCGTGTCTTTGTCTTGGCGTTAAATAAATATGTAAATATATTGATCTTAAATACTTTGTAATATATTGGAATTATTTTCGTGCTATTATGTAATAAAAACACTAAAGAATGCCTT
>VCCN01006736.1:2124925-2135651 GCA_006491835.1 Architeuthis dux | reverse complement strand
CTTTAGGTGGTGCCTATTATCTTTAAACTCAATGAAATCTTTCTGTATTTTTCAGGCTTGGGTAGCTAGCTTTGAGAAACCCAAAATGACCCCCCAATCGTTGTTTCCCAGTCATACAGCACTTAGCCCTTACTTGAGGTTTAGCTGTCTTTCACCACGCTTGTTCTACTGGAAGTTAACAGAACTTTACACTAAGGTAAGTAAATTTGTTTGGCATTTGAATCCTATTAGGGTTTTTTTAGAATAGGCTTTTCTTTTCTTTTTTTTATCATAGTGTTTATTTTCCAAAAACATACACAACATAATTCTGTCACTCATTGTACAGTTTTTTTCATTTTTTTTCTTTCATTGGAGCCTTAAAGATTAGAGTATTTTTAAAAGCAACCATTTAAAAAAAATTTGTTTCTTTGTTTCAGTCAGTGACTGCAAAATTTCATGTACAATGGTTATACAATTGAAACATAATGCTCTTTAATATGCAGAAAAAATTCTCAAAACCCAGTGTTTAATACATTTCTAATCTACATTTAGATTTGAAAAATTACAATATATATTTTATTATTTAAATCTAAACATTGTTTCCAAGATAAGGTGTAAATCTTGCTGTTTTCTGTCTTGAAAATAATTGGCTGATATCTTGTGCACAAAAATAGTTTGGTTGTTGGTTTTATCCCCTTGTGTACTTTTGATTTTCAGATAAAAAAGAAGAGCAATCCCCCACTTTCATTACACGGACAATTGCTTTGGAGAGAGTTCTTCTACACTGCTGCATCCAACAATCCGAGATTTGACCAGATGGTTGGAAACCCTGTCTGTGTTCAAATTCCATGGGACATAAACCAAGAAGCATTGGCCAAGTGGGCTGAGGTATTTTATATTTGTTATTTTACTTTTTGTAAATATTGTTGTAAAATACCATAATAGTGCGTGGCCGGACGTTTTGCCGAAATGATGTTTCTCTGATTGGGCTTTTTGCTTTTTTTGTCAGAAGGATATTTTTATTTTATGTTGATATTTTATGAATCTTTTCATACTGCAAAAAATAAATAAATAAACTTGAACATATAATGATTTAAAGTAAATTTTATGTTATTTTTAATTTTACATTGGTCTTCTTACGTAATGTGATCCCATTTGATAGCTTTTGAGTTAAAACAAAATCACATCTAACTGTTAATGTAACAAACTTTTGATAAAAATAAAATTTTTCTGTAGAGATTTTAAACATTTTGATAGAAGAAAGCAACAAAGATAATTTGCCCTAAAAGCTAAAAAGTAATTGACACATTTAATAGGCAGTGATGACAATAAGTGATAGTCTACATTAAAACTGCTACTGCTATAGGAGTTACAGAAATATTTATATGTTCAATTATTATTTTTATGGTAAAAAGTTAATTTGTGAAAATAGTTACATATGCTGATAAATTTGTTACTGTCATCTGTAGGGTATGACTGGATTCCCCTGGATAGATGCCATTATGAAACAGTTACGGAAAGAAGGTTGGATCCATCACCTTGCTCGGCATTCAGTTGCTTGTTTTTTAACCAGAGGTGATCTTTGGATATCTTGGGAGGATGGAATGAAGGTAAATATATTCATTTATCTATCTATAAAAAATATAACAATGTCATTTCTAATTTTTCAATAAACTACTAGATGTGTCCAGGCTGTAGATTTTGTCTAATCATTTGTGTTGTTTTTCAGGTGTTTGAAGAGTTGCTATTAGATGCTGACTGGAGTGTGAATGCTGGCATGTGGATGTGGCTCTCATGCAGTTCATTTTTCCAACAGTTCTTCCATTGCTACTGCCCTGTTGGCTTTGGCAAGAGAATTGATCCTAATGGCGATTTCATCAGGTAAGCTCGTGTTTCTTCATTGCTTATATGAAATTCAATTCCATGCACTCAAAATCAGTTTCTTGCTAAAGATCAAGGCAGATGTATCTTTGATACACTCCATTTTGACATGTGAACATGATATCTCTATATAAAAATTATATTTGCAATGTTCTGAATAGTAATTCACAATTCTTCAGTAAATCAAGATGAAGCATGACAAATTTGCTCCTAAAAGAATGAAGATTGGGGTTGTTTTAGATGGGTTTATAGTCAGAAGCCTTTATTTACAAGGTCTGATAATATACTTAACACATAGCTTTGATTTTAAGCAATAATGTTTATCAAAAGAAGAATGTATTATTGCTGAAGCTTGTGAATACAAGCCTCTAATTTTTGTTTAATTAAAATTATATATTTTTATAGAACTCTTTATAGCTTTCATTAAATGGATATTTGGTACTTTAATATCTTCATTGTAAAATTAATATTTTAATAAATGATTTTGTGTTCATATTTTAAGGAATAGTGTGTGTGTGCACGCGTGTGTATATATTTTCATGTATATAATATATAATTTTCAGTTATATTGGCAGTAACTCTATCATCCTAATATATTTTTACATTTACACCCCACCCGCTTTACAATTATTTAAACACATGTCCATTTAAGAAACGTTTGTATATTGAAAATATTTCTTGAGAGTAACCATTTTAACATATTTTTGAAAGTAATTTATATTTTATCAAATCTTTTTCAGACATTATCTTCCAATTCTGAAGCGTTTTCCAGCCAAATACATCTATGAACCCTGGAACGCCCCTGAAAGTGTACAGAAAACTGCAAAGTGTATTATTGGCAAAGATTATCCTGTACCCATGGTCAACCATTCAGAAGTCAGTCGGATTAACATGGAACGAATGCGCCAAGTTTATCACCGATTAACCATGAGAAGCTCAGGTGATTTTTCACTTAGTTTCCTTTTAATAGGAAAATATTTGTTCATATTTTCATATTTATCCAGACTCTGATTCTGTTGCTCTCTTGTCACATGACACATGAGGCAGTCAAGACACTCCACCGTGTATGCCAGTCTGCTGGTGTCCGTTCCACCTTCTGTTGACCAGTCGAAGTCCCTCTCCACTGTATTGTCGTCAGATCATTTTTGAGTGCCCTCTCTTTCTCTGGCTTGTTGGCGTCCATTTAACTGCTTGATTTGCAGGTCTTGTTGTTGAGAACCTCAAGACATAGCCCAGCCAGGGGAGGCACCGACTTAAAATGGTGGTTGACACAGGGAGTTGTTGTGATGTGTTCCTGGCCTTTTCATTTGACATTTAGTCATTCCATTTAATGCCAAGGATTTTACGTAGGCATCTACTGTCAAAGACGTCCAGTTTCTTCTGGGTGGTCTTAAGTTGCCAGGTCTCACAGCCATAGACTATTTATGTAGATAAAGATTAAATAAAGTGTGCCTTTGATGCAAGATATTAGAAATAACTTTTTTCTTATATTTGAATTTACAATGATCATAAGTATTTCAGTAGTTTTGGAAGCAATCATATTTCCAAATAGAAACAGTTTTAATATAAGAATAAACTTTATGAAATTATATTTTTTAATTTTTAATTTTTAATTTTTTTAGTTAATAACTTGTTACAATGACAAATAAGAATACTTTGTGATTCTAATTAAACACTCATCAAAAGTATCATTTTTTTTTTTAAGTTAAAGAAATATGTTATAGTGAGGAGAATTTGCATATATTAAAGTTTTGTTTGTGAAATTGATCAGAATAACATTAACAATAGCTATTTACCTGGGAAAATCCAGGATTGATGAAACAATTATCCACTAAAATCAACTTTTCTTCGTTACAGCTACAATACCAAAACAGATCCATTCCCGAGAAGGGATGCAGTACTCAAAACACTCTAAACGTGAGTAATATTTCCATTGTAGATTTTTTATTTGCTACAAATTGACATTGAAAAAAGCTTTTTTTTTCCCTCTCCCCCCTCATAATACAGTGACAAAGGTTTGAGCTAGCTATTTTTTAATTTTTTTTTTAATTGAAATCTGGCCTCAAACAGGAGTGCTCTCCAAGTATTATATTTTAACTGGTTTCAGACTTTGGGCACACTATTTTCTAAAATTAAACTAAGCTTAAGATTCCTTATTGCTGAACTTGGAATGGTCTATAGATTATACATTAAATTGCAATTACAACTCTGGATAGGTAGGACACACACACTCACATTGATTCATGTTTGTAAAATAACTGATATTTATTCATGAAAATATTTGCTTTAGCATCATTTGAAATGTTTAATATAATAATTTTACAAATATGTAGTCTGATTAAAATATATTTTCATCGACAAAATACTTGTCTTCTAATGAAGATAAAATACAACATTTAAAATGTATCCTGCACAGGACATTGTTGTCACTAGTTATTGAAACAAATTAAATTTTGGTTTCGATATGGTGTTTGGATTTTATCCACCTTCAGTGATTTCCACTTTCAGTGAGTCTTTATGTATATACCAGCGTGTAATACAATACAAGTACATGAATACCGACCAGGCATAAATCATGGTTACCGAGTTTTGATTTGATCACGACAAGTTCCAGCATTATTCTGGTATCTGAAAGCGTGTTTAAAAAAGGTTGATACCACTTATACTTAATAAGCTGTTACTAAGTATTATGTCATAATGTTAATTATATAAATCTTATTTTATGTCCCTGTCAAATCAACAATCAAACCATGAGCATCACAGTTCAAATTTGGCACATTTATAGAATAACAAAAAATGTGACCTCTGTGGTAAAAAGGCATATAATAAAAGTTTTAGATCTACTTGAGTACTTTTACTGGTATATAAATGAGCTTTCTAGGTGTAAAAACAATTGAGATATTGATTTTCAAACTTTGTCATTACTTTCAAAATTCACAATTTTTGCAAAGTTTTGAGGTCAGTATCTCTGGAACCCTTTGAGCTAGAAATATGAGATGGGTGCCATTCAATTTGTCTCACAAAGATCTATAATTGTGCCCAAATTGAACACAATCCATGATCTCATGATATCTTTGGAATGACCCATGTTCACATTTATACTTATAAATGAAAGTGGAAGTCGCTGAATCTGTATGTTTAAGCAATGTATATTGGTGCATATAAAGTACACTTGCTGAAAGCGTAGTTGCTGAATGTAGACACACTGAACTGACCATTGTGATTGGTGTAGAAGGAGAGTATCTAAAAGTTAATCCCCACATAATCTTTGATAAATCTATTCATTTTTACGTTTGAAATTTCTACTAGAATCAAAGCCGCTTTTATTACTGGGTACATTTTATTTTACATATATTTTAATATATAACTGGTCGCAACTCTTTTTAATATATTCTAACTGTAATGTAATTTATAATTAAATATGCTTTACTTTTAATTAATTGACAGTGAAAATCTTGCTTTTTATTATGTGCTTAAAGCTTAGGAGAGGGCTCTGATTTAAAATTGTTTCTCGTAATTTAAGGTTTTCTCAGATGTTTACTATTTGCTGCTTCTAACAAAACCTACCATTGATTATCTGTTTATTAGCTAGCTGAAACCTGTTCACACCTTGCTATCGGCAACTGTCACATACTCCTTGAACTATTTCTGTCTGTTTAATAGCCATAAGATGTTTATCTTTTGTAGCAATGGACATCTTTCATGGAAATTCTAGGTACGATAAACATTATGACCAACACTTTATGTTGAAGAGCTACTAGTTCTTCCTTCTACCTCCACCGTTATCACAGGATGGTAGTTTACCTCAACTTGGAAATGAAATTATGAACAAAAAAAATGCATTTATTTGAGAGAATAAAAAATAAAAGAAAAACAACTCCCAATGTGTTGGGTATCAAGATATTTTTTGACGTTGATGGATGCTAACCTTACAAAGAAGCAACACACGGATATATATCCTAGCAGAATGTTATTGGTTTAAAACTAATAACATTTCTATATGCAATTCAACATATAACAGGTATATATTCCATCGTTTTTGGTTGTAATGTTTTACATTGTTGCTACAATTTAAAAAAAAAAAAAAAAAAAATTGCATGAGCTGATTTAGCTGGCAAGAATAATCTCATTTTTTAAATTTTGTTTTCACTTGAAAATTCTCTTACATACTTCATCCTGGTTCAGCAAATGTTTTGCCTTAGTATTTAGCAATTCATTTCTATTGTTCTTTTCTACGTACCAGGAGCACTGACAATATAACTGGACAGTCAGTTTTCCAGTAAACTCCTTGTGAAGCATAAGGCTGCAACTGCGCTATGCCAGTGGACTTGGTTCTGGCCAACTCCTCTCAACTTGGCCTATGTCAGTCCGGATGCCTTTGCCTTACTCTTGACCGTTCTTCTCAAGGTCCGCTTTGACCTCTGAACACTTTTCTTTTCCCTGTGGATTCCAGTATGCCACTTGAGCTGATTTCCTGGTCCCTATCCTGGTTTTTGCCTTTGTCATCAGAAGGTTGTTTGACAAACTTGCTTACACTAGTGTGCGTTATGAGTCCTTCTGAAGAGGAATCTTCCTGACCTGGCTCTCGCTGGGGTGATGCTGCTGGGGTTTCAGTAGCAAGTAGGTTTTACGGGGTGAAGTTGCTAGCCCCACGCCCAAACCACCTCCTTTATCTGGGCTTGTGACCGGCAAGATGACCCAAAAGGAACATCTTGGCAGAGTTAGTCACTTTAGCCAACTTAAAATTCATGTGAATAAAAATGGATCCTCAAATGTTCATCTGCTTTTAAAAAAACAACTTAGCTTCCCACTGAAGATTGGAAGAACCTCACAAAGCTGTGGTCAGTGCACTGAAACTGATTCAACAGACTATGAATGTCAAACGAGCACTCCGAAATGAAGATGATAGACAACCTTAATGGAAGGCACATCTGAGAGTAGCACAAATAAAGACCCAGACTATTCAATAATGCTGTTCATTGTCAATATGAGATGGAGGAAATTATGATAAACTTATAGCTTCAAAGATTCATCAGCCAAATGTCATATGGAGGAGTAATCTAATGGAGAAAGAAGCATTGATTTTTATTATTCAATGACTAAACTAGAAAACATTCCAGCTTATCGGTCATATATGACACGGAGAGAACAGAACACCTTGTGAAGAGATCATGGTGGCTCTGTAAGATTTTCATGTTCGTTAAGATGAGTGGCAAGAATCAGAATTGACAAAAATAAGCCTATTGGATCGGAACACCAAACTCCTGTGAATCAAGTTTTTGAAATTTTCGGAAATCACTGGATGCTGATCACAACACCCGATGAAGATTTAAGTGCATTGTTTGAAAGCCGATGAAAACAAAAAATGGAGGAATGCTAACTTATAGATTTTGTACTGGTTTGTTTTATGTACCTTTTTGGTTTATTACTTCACAATCATCTGTTATTCCTTCAACCAAATAACTTTGAATGATAAAGATGTGATTATTATTGACAGGGTTTATTACCTTCTTTTTGTAGATGTACTAAAACATTTCCCCTATTAGTGATAGCCTTCCTTTGAATTCACATCATTCAAAATGCTTTATATTGTATTTCAGTTTTTCTACTTTATCTTATTCATTCATGAGTACTTTATAGTATAATGTAGGATACATTTTAACAAATAAAACCAAAAAGTTGTTAAATGAGTTTATTATATAAAAAATGATTTTAAAAATATTTCTTTCAATTCTTTGATAATCTTTAAATATTTATGTTTTTATGTAATAAATTCATTATCATAATACTAAATCTACAACCCTCATCAGACTAATTTTAGTAAATAAACAAAAGCAAAGTGGTAGAATGTACAATCTGTGATTTTTAAATTTAATACAGTATAAAAGAAAAGACCATTAGGTATCACCAGTTGTCTACCTTTATTTTTTTAGGGATTTCGATATTCAGGATTCTAAACCATTTCTCTATCTAATCTTTTGGCCTACTGTAATTCGGGATTATGAACCAGACTCCACTTTTGAATAATGTCTTGATGTTGACCAGATCTATTCTCTGGATCTTCTCCCCCCAAACATCTGATAATAATATGCAAGTAGAATCTGAATTTTGATTCTGCTTGAAAGGCAGAACTTGATTCTAAACCTCTGTTAATAGCTAGGTAAATATTTTGAAATTAAACTTATTTTGTGTGAAAAATTCTCTTTATTTTGCTCCTCTTTATGATCCATTCATTTTGATCAACTGTTAATGTTTGTTTCTCCTCCATCCAAATTCAATTGAACCATTTTCCCCCCTCCTCCACATACAACTGTAATGTCCACCATCAATATTTTTATAAGTTTCAGTTTTTCGCCATTGCCGTCAAAAAGTGATGGCAGCGGGCGATATTTCAGTATTTTTGCAATTGCATTGTATCTTACATAATATCAAAAACATGTTGCTCAGCATTTTCTTATTTTTAATACTACCTGAATAATAAACTAAACTAAAAGTAAAATTAAGTTAAAAAAAAAAACAAAAAAAAACGAAATTTGAAAGAGTCCATTCCATTGCATAGATGGACGAATGGATTATCGTCACCAATATTATTATTATTTTTTATAAATATTGAAAAGTGTTCTACACTAGCAAGATGATAGCATATCTAAAATATATGGATATATAGTGACACTTTAGGTTTTAGGTTTTTTTATTTCATCTTTTTAAACTTAAAATAACTAATTTAGACATGAGACTAAAATTTAATTATTCTCAAAAATGAAAGATTTCCCTAAAAATAAGGGAAATAACTCTTCTGGAAATATGAGAGATTTCTAAAGCAACGTTATAATGAAACAACATTAATCAAGGAGTGCCTCTTTCTATTTTCTCTTAGAGGAAGTTTTTTTGTTTACTTCATCTTATTAGCAACATTTCTAATCCTTCTTTTCTTTTCTTTTCAGTTTACCTTAGAACTCCGATAAAAGAGTTTTCTTCACCTGGCTAAGCAGTTATGGGTGTGAATTAAAAAAAAACAAAAAAATGTGTCAGATTTAAACTGGGACTTGGCTTTGACAGCTCAACACATTTCACTTGGAGACTTTTTTCTCCAAATCAAATAAATCACTTCATATATGCTGAAAATAAACATTAGATTTGTAAATACAACCATTTCATGAGGAAACTTCATTTCTCACATCATGCTGGCACGCTTGTCTGATGCCACTGAGGACATTTTTTTTAATGTTAATTTTGCAATGAGTACTCGGCTCCACAGTTGATGTTCAGTAGAAATCTTAAAACATCCTTCTATCCCTTCCGATCTTTCTCTTTACTCTGATACAGTGCCTTTCATATAGTACAATCAGCCCCTAACACTAATAATCACATTATTTGAATTCTCTACCTCATTTGTTTGTACAGATTTTCATGGTTACTCTACCCTTGACAAAGTTAATATATGAAAGGAATATCTTCAGGATTTGTATATTATTTACTTGTTAGTAGATTTTTGGCTGTTATATTCAGTTCTTAAATTATTTCTGTTATAAGGCTGTGACATTCAATGAATAATTGTAGCCTACAAATCCTCAAGATGTCAAGATAGCTCAGACAAGTTTATTTCTCTAATAGTAGATTTATTTATATATTAAAAGAATTCTCTAAAGAAAAAAGAAAATCTTTTGTTGCTAATGCCTGTAAGTTATGGACTTTATAAACTTCTTTTGATGCAGCTTTGGTTTGGGGAAGTGTTTGATGCTTCACCCCTGTCCAGCCATTGCGTGGAATGCTGTCGATTGTTGTATAGAATCCATTTATCGTCACGTGTCACAATGTGATAAAAAAAGTGCAAAAGAAGTGCAGAGCAGACTTTGTAACAGCAAATTTGTTTATTTTCGTTTAGCTTGTGTGGCACCCATTTGTCGAGCTTTTTGATTTTTCCAATTTGGTGCAAATGTCGAACAACTGTTGAATGGTCAACGTTTAGTTCCTCTGCAACCTCTGGAGTTGTTTTGCGTGGGTCTGCTTCAATAATGGCCCTCAATTGGTTGTTGTCAATCACAGAAGGACGTCCTCGACCCTCCTATATCTAATTTTTGGAACCAATGTTTAGCTGTATGTTCGTTGACAGTCCCCTGGCCAAATGCTTGGTTGATATTGCGAGCAGTTTCCACTGCTTACGTCCCATTACAACCTACAATAAAATCGCTCGTATTTACTTTCTTTCCATTTTTAATTTGAATCCTGAAATAAACAAAAATAAACAGTGAAAACAAAACCTTTAGCAGAAATCAGAAACATAGTTAAATAAAAAATTTATTCCAAAATAGGCATCAAAGTTTTAAAATAACAAAAAACACAATTATTTTTGCTCAAACATGATAATATCAAAATACACAATTTAAACATTTTAGCGAATTTAGATTTCATTAAATTAGTTAGATTTACCTGTTTCACCCTATGTGCTCACGGAATAACCATATTTCATGGCATAGAGACCCCCTCCTTATTTCAGCAGGCAATATATAAGAAAAAACCTGCATTTCCCTGAATTCCTCTCATTCAGCAACTTTTTTTTTTTTTTCCCTCTTCAAGTTCTGGCCAATATGGAGCATTGCATTTAACATTTAATGGCATCTTCCACTTAATTCTTCAGATGAAACAGCCGGGTCGTTTTGTCTGTTGTTGTAAAATATTGAAATGCTGCAGTTGTATTGCAGAAAATTATTTATCATATCTTGATCATTTGACAATAAATAAAAATACAGCCCTCAAAATAAATAAATAAAACCTGTTTTGTTCTTTAGTATATTCAATCAAAATAGTCTTATTTTCAAGACCTTGTTAAAATTAAACCCTCATGAACTCAAATTGAAAATAAAAT
>VCCN01006736.1:2016256-2027994 GCA_006491835.1 Architeuthis dux | reverse complement strand
CGTATTTGTGACAAATTTTCATAGATATGAAATATTTGTCAGTTTGGCTCAAACTCTAAGAGAGCCGCTTGCCGATCACTTGGTCGTGATTTCAAATCGCAGTAAGGAAATGTTAATCTCATATATAGGTTTGGTTTAACGTAACGGTACAGACAAACAGTGAAGAGTTTACTCCCCTGGATTATTCTTGTTGTTAGGGTAGAAAAACAAAGTCAATTCCAGTCTCCGACTTGGACTGGAGTTTGACAAAAGAGAATACATCAAGACGTAAAGAAGAAAGAATGAAGACGAATTCCAGGAGCAAATAAATCATTCTATATTTACCCCCATTCATCTTCTTCAAATTGATCATCATTGATTGATTAATCAAGGAGTTGTCACTTTATAAGACAAATCCTTTGTCTAGGCCGAGCAATGTTCCACCTTTTCATTATCAACATTGCTGAATAGGATCGAAGTTTCTTTGTCTCCCAGAAGATTCTCAAATTAAATTTGTTGCAGACAGGCACTAACACTACACGTTACTTTATGACAGCTAACGCAATTTTGGTATTTATCAAGCTAAGGATAGTACGGCACAAGGACAAATAGTTATAAATGGGGACAAAAACAAGCCAATCTTTCAAGCGGAAAAGGTCTGCTTGCCTGAAAGAAAATCAGCATTCTAAATTCTGGCTTTTATCTAGGTTCGAACATCAACCATCGCCACTGGTGGGAAAGACATAACTACGTTACATACTTTTTGTCTTAATTGTTTTAGATGTGGGATCATCAATATGTATAGATTTTTTTCTTCGGACTGTTGTACTTATCTTGGTTCATCTTTTGAACACAACGTTTCGGCCGTTTCTCACCGAAGATAGACATCCCAATGAGGACATTCTTCCCCCACGCTTCGATGAGGGCCCCTCGTCCCACCATTTCGAACCCTCCCAATTTACGACACCCACCCGAAGAAAGCCGTAGGGTACAACGGCCGAAACGTTGTGTTCAAAATATGAACCAAGATGAGGACAACAGTCCGAAGAAAAAATGTATACATACCTTACATACATTAAGCAAAGGATATACCAATTGGAACAATTCAGATTCATTGTTATAAATCTATATTCATTGTTATTAATTAATTATGTTATCAAAAACATTACATTAATTAATATGCATTTTTAATTCATTTTGAATTAATTGTTAGGACCGACTGCTTATATATATTCATAACAATAACCGTTTGATAACATTATCCGTGATTATATTGAACGGCTTCCTCTATATATCAGTTCGGAAAAACAGGCCACAGGCTATTTTGATTCGATTTAAGTCAATGATCAATGAAGTTGTAAATTCTTAGCAAATTTATTATAAACGAAAAGCAAACTGACTCTTAATCTTTTTAGCCACAGATTTGGGGCAGATATTTGTGCAGGACAAAATGATCGAATATGCATCACATAATTTAAAAAAAAATGTTAAATGTAGAATTTCTTTTTGTAATCATGTTCTGGACAGATAGAATAGGTCATTGTTCTTTTTAATTCTGTTGTCTTTGTTTCACTTGGGCTGAGCTAAGTCTGGCATGAGGACATGTTTATAGAACATCTGTTGATAATCAAAATCACATTGGACGTACCAAGCGAAAAATTGACAATCTTTTAAGGATTCTTTCCACACATTTTGAAGAAAATCAGCCAAGAAAAAAAAAAGGATTTTTGAAAGTGATCGCATAAGCTGAACGAGTTGACTGACACTAGTAGCTGGCTTTTCTGAAGATTGATAATGTTTCAATAATTGCAAATAGCTTCGCTTATCTGACACAAGGTCAGATTAATGGAACATTTAGCGAGGATCGAATTGTACTGGAAACTATCACTCTAATCAACACTCAGTCTGGATTTGATTTGATTTGATTGTTTTGTTTAACGGCACATCGATCCTTGGTGGGTCATTTAATGCCGAATTCGATTTCTTTTTGAATACACAATTTATGTAGACGGACGATTGCGGAATAATTATTGTACGCAAATTAATGTGGTGAAAGGTTATTTTTATTTCTTTTTAATAGAGTCTTGCGACTTTGGTGAAAGGTTATTTTTATTTTTTTTAATAGAGTCTTGCGACTTTGGTGAAAGGTTATTTTTTTTAATAGTGTCTTCCGACTTTTTGGTGAAAGGTTATTTTTTAAACTAGATTCTTGCGATTTTGGTGAAAGAACAGGTGGCCCCTTTTTTTGGGGGGGGGTCTTACCCCTCTGCAGTGGATGCAGTCGGCGTATTCTAGGCCGCAGCCGACAGGGCCGACTCAGTTTGGAGAAAAGCCAGATTGTTGGTGCACTCATTGAGGATCGAACTCACTACACTAGCGAATCAGTCTTGCTAATTATCGCAGTATGGTAGGCAGACAGGAATCTTGATATAGATGTTTACAGATTTGGATGTGGTGGCTGTTTGAAACTATCGAAAGAAGATTTTATTCAGGTTTAGAATGAAGCGATTTAAGAGCTGAACCATCAAATATTACGTTCTAACACAATTCTTGGAATGAGATGATTTGTTGGTGGCAATAAGCCATATGAGAGGGCGAGTATGTCAGACTTACGTGAGGGCTTTTATTTATCTGCCTCCCCGCGAGGACAAATAAGATACAAGATCGGTTTAGTATGGGAACCCACAAACCTTTGCATATGAGTGTGTTCAGAAATTGTCCAATCCCATTGCACGCCTAGACACACATTTATGCCTTTTTCCTCCTATGAAGCCACGAACAAGGCTGATCCCAGGTTCCAGGGATCGAAGTGGGGATTTATCTTAGCCTTACGGCAGGGTTATTTCAGTCAAATCAAGTTCATGATTTGGAATAACAACTGTCATCAAATAGACATTCACCTCATGGTCATTTGGATGTTACAGACTTGAATGATGTTTCAGCTGGTGGCAATAAAAGGTGAATAAAACAGAAACGGAATGGCAAAAAGAGATTAACTGGAAGCCGTTAAAGGGAACTATATTAATTAGCCGACAAGTGGCGATAAGTGGTTGCGGGAAATAAAGGAGAAAGAAAAAATGCTTAAGAAAAAGGGAAGCAAGATAAAGAGAGAGAGAGAGAGAGAGAGAGAGAGAGAGAGAGAGAGGTAGGTAGGTGGGGGAGAGGTGAAAGTATACGCGTATGTGTGCACGTGATACATGATGGCTGTCGACTTGTGAAAGAGAGTTTTCTTTTATATATACACACCTATGTACACTTATATACATTGTTGCTATCAACACACCTTAATCGTGGTTATCAGCATATACAGAGGGCTGTAAATCCCAGCGGTCATGAGGCCGACAGTGGCTCTTGAAGCCTTGTTGCACACACCGCAAATAAATAGCTGTTGGTTTGTTCTTTGTCTGCTCTGCACGTTTGTATCTTGCCGTTTATATGTATCCATGTGTCTGGTAAGAACAGATTGAGCAGGTTCAACCCACAGATCTCACATTTGAGCTCATACGGTTGCTGGAAACGGCTATAGTCTGCTCTGGTCCTATTAGAGTGGTTACGAAGATGGCTTGTGAGCCCTGCTTTGGATAAGCATATTCTCTCACATATATCACATTTCAGCTGATACATACATACATACATACATACATACATACATACATACATACATACATATATATACATACATACATACACACTGCATATACTCTTTTATAAGTCGAGCTTTTACGATAATGTCTTTGACAAAAATAGTAATAGATTCGTTGAAGTTGAAATCCTTGCGTGACGGGGAAATTTATGAGACAGTGGTTATCAGAGTCCTAGGTCACATTATTCCCCTTGCAATCCTAGGTTTCCTCAATCCCTTCTCATTTTGAATCGTCATTTAGTAATCTTTTCACTATTATACTTTCCATTATACATTCCTCACCGGACTGAAATTCCCCCAATGGCTAAAATTCCTCCAATTAGGAAATGCCTCGCCATAGATAAATATCTTTTTCGACAGCAGGGAATATTAGTGGAAAAAACGAATTTCCTCTCATTTATCACGCAGTCTTTTAAAACTCACCCTGTACTTGCCAATGTGGGGCTGGACCACGAAGATTACGTTTACCCTTAGAGTGTGTCTTATTTGCCGTCAAATACGATACATGGAACTATACCCTTCTACAATTCAGAAGGCAGATACTTCAAACGATCTTTATAAGCGTCATTATCATTCTAGGAGTAGTTCGGGCTATTGAACTTATTCTTGGTGTTGCTTTTGTTAACAATACAGATATCTTTTCTTTTGGTCGATATCTACGTCGACTCATCATCAAATTGCAACACTGCTTCTTTGCTCCGAATTCCCTCATTCTGATTCTAGGAGTTGTTCGGATTACCGAACACAGTCTTTGATGTTGCTTTTTTTTGTTACCATAGCATTTCAGCCGATCAATCATAAAGCCTTCTCCGGGTGTACAATCCATAAGGAAATAGAGGGGGTATCTTTTACCAGAAAAATAGTGGCGAACAGAAAAGAAAAGAAATGGTTGCAAACTTTCCTTACGGATTTTACACTTGAAGCAGGCCGTAGAAATGGATCGGCTGAAAAGCTGTGACAACAACAACAGTAACACAAAGAATGAGTTCAGTTGTCCGATGATGAGTCGATGCAGAACTTAGCCGAAAGAATATATCACTGAAGGGCCTGCCGTGAGCCCCCCTATTTCTTACATTTAGGGTACCAAAATGTTCCTTAGAATGTAATCTTTCAGAAATGAGATGTTCCCAAGAAAAAGAAAAAGCTCTGTTGTATGTTTCTAATTCTGACGACAGTATTTATTGATTAATACGCGTAACTACTACCATCTCTATCTATCATCTCACGCTAAAGACCACGCTGTAAGAGAGTGGAAAGAGAGAGATGGAAACAGCCACCACTGTACACTGCTCCCTCCATCAACACGGCAACCCCAACCGGCTGTAAAAAAATGAGCAGGAGACAGGTAAAAGATTATTCTGTTGAAGAGTAAAATGCTGAATTTAAAAGTATTTAAAAATTGAAGCAAAGGTGAGGGTGGAGAAAGGGAGGGAAAGTTGAGAAAATTTACGCTGAAAGCAAAGAAGAGTAAAAAGAAGAGAAAAGACGGAAGAGTAATGAAAGAAATGGTAAAGAAGAATGGCAGTAAAGGAGAAACGAAAGAAAAAGAGAAAAAAGAAAAAAAGAAACTATTCGAATAAATTAATTATTCTAATAAAAGATTTTTTTTCTTTCTGTTCAACCGTGGAAGAGAAAGAAAGAAAGCGCGGAAGAATAAAAAGTATCAATAAATTGATATTTAATCCTTCATGGTTGTCTCTAATTAAACCGTGGAATTTCCACGGGTTACCGCTAGTTTAAATAATTGTGCAATTGCGCTGTACTCAAAAAATATAAAAAAAACATTATGTTGCTCTACATTTTCTTGTTTATGTTCAATAAGAATGAACCAGATTTTTAACACACAAATAATAATTAATTAAATAAGTAAGGAAGATTACTCTTTAATTAGCATTTATTAGTTATTTACCTTGACAAATGACAAATGTTACAGACAGAAAATATAGCCAACCACGTGGAGAATGATATAATTAGATAAATACACTATCTTTCGTTGTCCTCACTTGAGAGCATCATCATTACAATACTTCGTACTTACCTATCTATGGCGTCCAGTGGTTTTGAACCGTGAGAACCCATGCCGCAAAAGCAGCCGTATTGGTTGAAATCTGTACATGACCGGTTCGTGTATGTGTGTATCATATCGCAAATCGCAAGAATGGAACGCTTCGATACTCGGCTCACTCTCTTCACATTAAAGCCAACTGCAAAAAGAATTAATTAATTGGTAAATAATATGACAATATAAGGATCATAATTGCAAACAGAGGTCTGCAAAAGGAAGCTGTTAGGAAGCTACACATGAAATGTTATTTTTTTTACGCCAAAGAGAATATTGCTAAAAGTGAAAGATTTACTAATTTAATTACATGTGTTGCAGATCCAACGTAAATAGAGATATACTTCGTTATTATTGGATGTTTTGAGCCCTTAACAGCAATAGTGTCTACCCAAAAAGTTAGACTAATTTTCAAGTACGATTGTTAGATATTTAGGCAGCCGTGGACAGATTTGACTCCCACGGGTGTTGAAAGTCATAAACAGGATATCGACCAAAACCCCCAAACTGCAAGGTGTCGAGGACCCGAAATAGACGCACCAGATGTTCAAAAGTCATAAATAGGCTATCGACTGAAATCCGACCTGAGAGAGACCTATGCTTGGGACGAAGACAAAACCAATTCCCTTGTTAAGAAAAGTCTGCCGGCTCTCATTATCTCTCTCCCACTCTTCATTCTCCGCCACGGCATGATGTATCTGATGCAATAAAAATATATCATCATATTTTTATAAACCAAGTCTCCTTTTTCTCTAAGATGGCTATACAACACAGTTTCAAATTAGGACGTAATGCTTCTCAAGCTGCTGATGACGTCAACAAACCATTTGGAGTGAACAATACATCAGTGCGAACTGTTCAGCGTTCGTTCAATAGATTTAGATCTGGAAATATGGATACCAATAATAAACTTCGAGGGAAGCCCAAACTTGTTCTTAATGAGGAAGAATTATCGGCAGCAATGGCCGACGGCCACATACAACGGTTCGAACACTTTCTGGAGACTTTAGGACTTAAACCGCGACCATATCACGTCATCCCAAGGCAATAAAAAAAGTTAAACAGTTGGAAAAATGGGTCCCACGTGAACTGAATGAAATGCTCCATGATAGTGACTGACCCCACACCTCTCAGCTGAGTGTGTCTAAGTTTAGAGAATTGTGGTATGAAGTCCCGCGGCATCCTCCATTTCACCTGACATATTTTCTACAGATTATCATCTTTTCAAGCATTTTGAACTTCATATCCATAAGAAAAAGGTTCAATAATAGGGAAGCCAGAATTCGTGATTTTACTGAATGTATGACCACTAAACCTAATGAGTTTTATAGAAATAGTGTATTATCATTTGGGGATCGTTAAAAAGGATTAATTATTCAAAAAGCCATATTTCAAAAATATAAAAACATTTCATATCTAACAACCGAATATTTGGCTAGTTATTTACCATGGGAACGTTAAATAACCAAAAGGGACGTGGAATCAAGAAATGAAACATAAACGGTTTGAAATTCTGGTTGCGAGTCTCCCACATTATAATCTAATTAATAAACAAGTCTTAATTTGGAAAAGAGTTACTTTACCAATTTCATGGACAATGACATTGTGGATATGATTTGGGAGATAGATTAAGATTTCTTAATCCAATTTGGAAACACACATTTTCCTTTGAAATATCGAACTTCAATAATTAAGCAATACCGATAAAAATGCGGCCTTTCGGTTGTCAGTCTGCTGCCTAAAACAAAAACTTGCAGGTACTTAAAATTCAGTGTAAATTTGTATTGCCAGTGCCATGTTAGATAGATACAATTAGAATGGGCTCTTAAAGGATCTTTAAAGAGCTTATTATCATTTATATTTCTCCACCATAGATTTCTAGTGGCCATTACTGGGGACCAAGTGACAGCAAGTCTTCAAATATCATCACCAACTTTAACAATGCTGTCGTCCGAATCGTTTCAATTCTTCTTCGAATCTTTCAGTCAAGTTTTTTTTCCAAGATATTTGGTACCGTTCTTAGGGCTGAAATGATTATACGAACGATCGTTATGGTATCCCAAGATTTTCGCTGCTCTTGAGAAAAGTCTTGGTATTTGTTAAAATTAGTTATAATTCGCTGGAATATCTATATCTATAGTGTGACAGATTACATTTAATTCTTTTTGTTGTTGTTCCATATAAGTCGGTCTGATCTGGTCTGAAAAGGGATGTTCTATTTGAGTATCGAAGTATTCAATAATCTAGTCTTCCTAGAAGGAATTAATCAGTGGATCAGGTCTACTTCTAGGAAATAATCTATTTATATTTGTATAAACAGATAGGTATTACACTTAATCTTGCCCACGGCTTCAATATTGGGTGCACTTAGTGAGGAGCGAACTCATCACACAAGTAACGGTCTGCGAAACAAACTTGATAACCATCGTCCTATTTTAGTATACCAGGTGTCTAAATACAATATTCTGATGATTCCTTGTTTTCATTGGTTGTTGATCATCATGTGAGTATGTTGGCATGAACACGCGTTTACTGCATAGCCCGCTTGTTGTTGGCGAAACGATTCTACAATTCTCAAGGAAAATGTTCAGTTTGTGCTTATACCATTTGTTTGTATGGTATAATCCAGATTCTCTGCATAGTTGCACAATTCTCGGGGAATCACTTCACTATCTCTGCCCCAAAATATCTGTTTTTTTTTGTATTCCCTTTGCGGTTGTTTCACCATGTTTTCTCTTTTTCCACATAGGCGATAAATCCTATGGGCTTATAATAATAATATATGGATTCTTATACATTTGTCGTCATGGTCTTTCTCTAGCTTTATTACCTGTCCTAGGTAGATGTATTGACATAAAAAATAAAGCTAGAGAAAGACCATGACTGCGAAATAAAACGACGAATAACGATAGGTTGGAAAGCATTTGGCATGAATAGAGGCATTCTGAAGAGAACCTTGCCAATGTGCTTAAAGCGTAAAGTATACAACGGTTGCATAATACCAGCCATGACTTACGGATGCGAAACATGGAAATTAACAAAACGAGCTGAAAACCAACTCAGAATAATACAGAGAGCCATGGAAAGAGCAATGATAGGGATAACTCTAAGAGATAGAAAAAGATCAACATGGATCAGAGGGAGGACTAGAGTGAAAGATATTATACAAATAATTAAGCACCAAAATTGAAGATGGGCTGGCCACCTAGCAAGAAGAGATGACAATAGATGGGGGGAAAGACTAACCGACTGGTGCCCTTGGGACAGTAAACGCAGTAGGAAGAGAGCAGACACCATATGGAGGGACAAGATAGAAAAGCTTGCCCGTAAGACGTGGCAGAGGTTAGCACAATCTAGGTCGTCATGGAAGGAGATGGGAAAGACCTTTGTCCAGCAGTGGACTTATAACGGCTGCTGCTGCTGCTGATACATTTATTGAAGACTAAATTCTGAAACAGAAGTCGTTCATAAAATTTCTTCTTTCAGGAATACATTTCTTTCTGTAAGATAACCGAGGATTGGGATTTATTGTAAAATCCTCAATTTATTGAGAAAAATTCTCAATTTACTCTAGTAAATCAGTGAGTAATTTACCGAAATGTTTAAAGTACGGAATGCATGAAGCTTGTTATAAAATGCTCAACAGTGAAAGGGAATTTTATATTTACAAAATGGAGGCATGCTGGTGATCGTAGTCCCGGTAGTCATAAGCGCAATGGAACTAACTAAAAACGCCGAAAAGAAAGACTAGAATCATTAAAACATATTTAAAGGATAGTATACAGATAAGCACAAGGACATTTTATGTATGGCCTAAATACACAGAAAAATTCTAAAGTGTAAAAGGAGTATGTTGACAAAGAATTAAAAAGAGAAGTTAATGATAGGATATTAATCAGTATTGTGATTATCACCCAATCCATGTCAGGGAACCAGATCTACTCATCGTAAAGAGGAAAGAAAATCTATCGGATAATAGATATCTCTCTTCTAGCAGACCACTGAGTGAAACTGGAAGAAAGTAAAAAACACGGGAAATATGTGAAATTTGCCAGAGAATTGAAAAAAAAATGTGTTATATGTAGGTGACAGTTGTACCTATCATTACCGGAGGATTTGGAACAAGAAGAAAAGATTGGAAGAATTGGAAAAACAAAGTGCTGAAATAATCCAGACGACAGCGTTACTAAAATCAGCAAGAATATAGAAGAGAGTACTGGAGTTTTGAGTAGACTTGCTGACATTTGATTTCAAGCGAAAGCCATAAGATACTACTGGTATGAAAACTCAATGAATGCAGCAGCAGCAACAACAGCAACAACAACAACAGCAATAGCAGCAGCAGCAGCAACAACAACAACAACAACAACAACAACAACAACAACAACAACAACAACAACAACAACAACAACAACAACAACAACAACAACAACAACAACAACAACAACAATCTGTATATTATTGTTTGTATGTACGTTACGCTTTCTAATTATTATTTCTCTGGTGTCTTCTCACACCAATAAAACTTGTTGATTTATTTGTTTTAACATGTTCTTGAGTTTTATTACGCCTTTTCCCTTTTGATGTCTCACTGCTCCACCTACACTTGCTACTTAAGACCACTTACAAAGTAGGTAAAGAAGGCCACGAATCAATTGTGGTCCACAGGAACAAAAGTATAGTATCTTACAGTAATCAACTTCTTTAAATTCTCCTCATATCTTTCATCCTTTCTCTTCTTCATCCCCACCCACCCTTGCAACGTAATTAATAAGGATAAAATGGAAGAGGGTGCTTATGTTTGAATGGGAGAAAAAGACACCGAACCCTCACTATAACTGTCATTCGTTTATTACTCCTTCCTCACAATTTTGAAGCCTACAAATTAAGTTACAGTAGTAGTGGACCACATGAATATGGATAACAAAAGTAATCAATAATAATAATAATAAAAAAGATATATTAGTTTCATTTGCCTTTGTATGTCATTTTAGTTAATATAGATACATTCCATATGTAATAAATTACTTTACCAAAATTATGTACTTTAACCCTTTATAGGGCAGCCCTAAAACTATTTTAGATATCGAAACAAACTTTTTGTATGTTAAAGTAGACCTAATTACAAGATATTTTCAGTTGCCAGTTTTCTGAAAAATCTTTGTTTATGGGGGCAAAACCCCCTCTGATGAAGTGATCACATATGGTGCCTCGCCCAAAAAGTGACCAAAAATGGAAAATATTAAAAAAAATAAAAATTAAAGTAGAAAGTTAAATTAAAAAAAAAGAGAATTAAAGAATAACATTCAATATAATGAATTAAAAAAAATGATATTGACAAAAATAATAACGCCTCCGGGTTGATTTTAAAATGGTATTGTGTGGGCCAACAAACAGGCTATTCTACTGGAGTGTGGTATGCTTCCAAACAGTTTCTGTGTTTATTCAAGCACAGGTATACTTTGCAAAGCTTGCAGACCATATTGGTGCGGATTATGTTGTCTTTGTGGCTACAATATTTGCATGTGGCTGACAGGTTCACAGATGATCATATACACTTGCCACATAAAGGGTTAAACAGCAGAAATATATGTGCGAGAGTAATGTTGCTTTCTTTTGTCAACATCCGTGAAATCCTCCTGGGTTCTGGCAAGTAATAATAATTCTAAGAGATAATTGGAAGCATATAAACTAAATGTTTTTAGCAGTTTAATAGCTTCAGTATATCTTATATACAATTGCTATTAAAGTAAATAGATAGTGGGAAACCAAGCAACTAAACAGATATTTTAACTTGGACCAGCTCATCTTGAACGCTCACGTAGGTTTATCAATTTGGTCATACATAATTTAGCTATTTGTCAAGATAATTTGCAATTGTGGATGCAGTTGTCTCCCGGTCTTACTAAATCATTTATTTGAAAAATGATATATTCTTAATTAACTAATATAATACTAATACTATAATAATTAATATCATAATATCATATTTAATTAATTACTATCATTGAAAGTAGTGAGTATTTGATGTTTAGCTATTTATCAAGATAATTTGCA
>VCCN01006736.1:1847061-1863004 GCA_006491835.1 Architeuthis dux | reverse complement strand
AAACATTATCCCTTTCGTCAACACACACAACCCTTTAAACCCAACAACTTCAAAGAAATACAACTAGAATTCCGCATCCAAAAAGAGACATACATATGAACAACATTCTAATTAATTCCTCAATAATCACTAGCAAACGCCAACCCCCGAATTTAAAAAAAAAACTACTCACAAGAGCCACGTTCACTGAAAAAGCAGAAACAGAGAACAAAATAACTAAATGTAATCGACCTAACTGTGGACTATGTGTACATTTAATAGAAGGAAATAAATATACCTTCAAATGTGGCACAACATTTAATGTTAAATCCAACATCTCCTGTGACGTTAATCATCTGCCGAGGTTGTGACAAGGAATATGTTGGTGAGACATCGATCCTTAGAAATAGGATTACTCTACAACAAACCTTTCCACACGCATCCTTCAAGTCAGTAAACACATAGACGAATGTTCTTCTCTGGAACCAACATTTTCAGTTTTTTCCTTCTACAAGATGAACACAGATAATATTCTCCAAAGAAGAAAAAGGGAGTCACACTTTATTAGGATCTTCAAGCCCACTCTGAGTAAACAACCATAGGGACTCAGTCCATCTACTACATAATTTAAAATCAATACATCTTTAACCCTAAACACAGACTCCCCCCACAACCATATACAAGTTCATCATATATTCTCCCTCTCTCCCATTATCTACTCAATCCCTCCAACTCTCCCCAATTATTGAAAGAAATTTGTGTTAACTGTTAAGTCTATACTTATGAGATTATGTAGTTATCCGACTGACCAACAAAAGCATTATAAATTTCCCCAGCCAAAGCAGACATCTGCAAGTGCCTTTTGAAAACACACATCGAAACCGGTAAAGGCTAATAATCACTATTTTTATGTCAAAACACCAATGACTTAAAATAAATACATCTAAACCTAAGCTTGACTATTTCCCTTTTTTTACCTTTTCCTTAAACTTCAAGAACCCTATTGCGGATTCCACCCAAGCACTCCCCCCTCTCTCTCTCTCTCTCTCTCTCTATCTCTATCTCTATCTCTATCTCTATCTCTATCTCTATCTCTATCTCTATCTCTATCTCTATCTATATATCTCTCTCTCTCTCTATATATATATATATACAAGATTGGCTTCTGCAGGGTCAAACACCACTCCGACTGAAGATGATTACTGCAACTTTTGTATTATATATATAACAAACAAATAATTAGAAAAATATATATTATTTTTGTAAAAATGTATTTATTATTTATTATCGAAATAAGCCTCTGTATGAGACATTTTCGTTAATGTCTAAATCTGGTCAATTTAGGTCAGTCAGTAAGACATCCTGCTGGCAAACACTCTGCCGTGAGTTCAAATCACGGTAGGGGAATGCGGATTTTACATATCGGTTTACACACCTCATTTTGGTGAGGATTATTCTTGTTCGTGTTAGGGTAGGAAAACAAAGTCAACTCTAGTCTTTGTACTAAAGTTTGACAATGTAGATACGTATATGATGGTGTATGTGTGTGTATATGTATGTGTGTGCGTAAAGCGAAGAGGCAATTACCATTAATTTATATCGGAAAATGTTTTAATTGTTCTGCAAGTCAATCGTAGCGTCTGAGAACATTCAACATTTTTCTCATATAAATTAATGGTAATTAAAAGCAAGCGTGAACGATGCCAGACACAAACTAATGGACCAATTTAGCATAAACTTGCGTTTTAAATTCAACCCCCCTCTAAAATCCAACATAGTTTGGGCGGAGATTTAAAAAAAATAAAAAATATTTTCTAGACATAATAAATAGTAAATGTTCAAATGTTCAGCCTTCTAGCTCCAATGGTTTTGCCTGTACGCGTGATATATACATACATACACACATACAAACATAGCCAGCCAGAGCAAGTTGAAAACTGAAGAAACCTATGTTGACAGTTTGGATGACAGTTTTAGTTGACGGTTTCTAATAGGCCTGGCTAGTCACTCAATAAAAACCGTCATGTGACCAACGTCTTTTGGCAGCATCCTGTGTTGGGGTGATCAATTAAAAAATTGGAAAAAGAGGTGATCAATGACATCCTTCTCTCACCTTTGTTGGGCAGTGATTACTAAAAAAAATCAAAAAGCAAGCGTGAACGCTGACGGACACAAACTGAGGGACCAATTCAGCATAAACTTACATTTTAAATTCAACCCACCTCTAAAAACCTAGTTTGGGGGAGATTTAAAAAAAGGAAAAGTAAGGTTATTCTAGACATAATAAGAAATAAATGTGTAAATTTTCAGCCCTCTAGCTCAGTTGATGCGGCCTGTACTCGTGACACATAAATACATAGACAGCCAGCAGCCAGACAGACAGACATACATACACGCTTAAAAACTGAAGGAACCTATTCCTTTGATATTGTATTTGTAATGTTGGACATGAAATCTCACACTATGAAGTTATGTTATTGGGCTTCATTTACTACTACTACTACTACTACTACTACTACTACTACTACTACTACTACTACTACTCCAGATTTATTCATTTCCTTGCCATGATTTTATATATGTCCCCCTTTTTTAATTAATAAGATAAGAAAAAAGCAGAGTTGAGTGTTTAAAATATCAAAACCTTTAACATTACACCAACATAAACAATAACCTTTATAAGAGCGAATTTATAAGCGATGATTTACACGGCAGTTTTGTTTCAAAGCCAAAGCCTCACTGCGTGAATTATGTGAGTTGTTCCTCGTTTCCCATTGTCGCTATATTATCAAGAACGAGATCTAAGCCGGTAGTTTCAATTATTAATCATTCCTCGTCGGGCTAACATTGTCTCTTCCAGGAATCTTACATTCCCAAAGTTATCTCAAAGCAATCGGCTGGACCTGGGCGAGAAATACAGCTAATAATACATAGAACATTATTTATAAGCGAGCCTTGGTTTAATACCATTGCCATTTCCCATACATCTTCTGAAATATCCAAATATCCCCCCGCTCTATTATTTACTCTATTATTGCGTCTGTAATCTGAAATAGCGAAACGGTTGGAGATGATAAAACATTTCAGACTTTCAATCATAATAAAATCAAAATTCATTTTAATATATTTACAAAATAATCAATACTATTAATACGCTTGTCACGATTGCATCGTGACGCTCTGATTGGTTAATTGGCAAAAAATTAACCAACCACAAGAGAGAATAAGGAACACAGAATCTTTATGAAAATGGATTATTTATTTAATTCTTAACTATAAATTAAATAAATACAATATTTCTTACTTTATTCAAAATATTATTTTATTACAATAAATTATTATTTAGTATTTTATTTAAAATATTACTTATTTTATTACTATAAGTTGAATGAATTAAAATATTACTTATTTTATTTGAGATATTGATTATTTTATCTAGAAAGAAAATGACGTTAGGTAGTTTACTGAAGAGGTAGGAAGAGAGAGAGGAAGAAAGGGAAATTAGGTAGTTTAATAAGAGGGTAAGAAGAGAGGAGACAAAAGAAAGTTAGATAATTTACTGAAGGGGTGGGGATAGAGAGAGGAGAGAAAAGAAAGTTAGATAGTTTAATAATAGGGTGGGAAGGGAGAGGGCAGAACAGAGAGTTAGGTAGTTTGCTGAGGGTTAACAAAATGTTTTCAAATAGTTCTTCGAACGATTGAACTCCTTCTTATTGTTTATGTTGTTAGCACGATGTTTCGGCCGAGCTATTCTTCGGCCTTCTTCAGGTGTATTATCCGAATGTGATGGGTAAAAGACTTCTGTTTACCCCATCACATTCGGATATTACAAACGCTTATAACGTAAGATTCCTAGTGTTTTTTATCCTTGCCTTGTCGGGTGTGGACTTCCATACTGTGTCCCTGTTGAGTAGTGGAAGCCACATCG
Source organism: Architeuthis dux (assembly GCA_006491835.1). Lineage (NCBI taxonomy): Eukaryota > Metazoa > Mollusca > Cephalopoda > Oegopsida > Architeuthidae > Architeuthis > Architeuthis dux. The sequence goes on along the minus strand of VCCN01006736.1, from coordinate 1,859,097 downwards.
GGTTGAACTCCGCACTTGTCTTACTAATACATTCAGTCGACGTTGATATGTGCTGCCACTTTGATTTTTCTCTATCTCCAACAGCGTTCTCTGTCAATAATCTGGACTTCCTCCCAGAGGAAAGTGATCGCCTTTCTCCCTCCAGACATGGTCAGCCATTGATTATGTCTTTTCTGTGCTCATCAAGCCTGCCTTTTTGGGGCGGGGGGCCTGTTTCCCCAGTGCAGATTTTCCCACATTTACAGGGGATAACGTAAATACAATTATTTGTAAGCTCTCTCTCTCTCTCACACACACACACACACACACACACACACACACACACGAATTCAAACTAGACCATGGTCGAGATGAAACTGTGAGGAATATAAATAGTGCATCTAGAACAATGTAATTTGTGTTTGAAAATTTGTAAGTAGAGACTTCAGTTTAGAAAAGCAGGATAGAGGTCGGCTTATACTAGGTATGTACACGCACTTTTTGCGCAACTTTTGAAAAATCCTCGATACTCAATTTAATAAAAAAACTAAATCTGTTGTTCTGAAGTTTTTCTTGTTTCTGTTAGAAAGGAAAAAGAGCAAACCTTTGTGTATTTAAAAGAAAAAAAAACATTTTCATAAATTACAACACAGAACTGAATGTTTTAAATCTTTGAAATAAAACTTTACTGTTTTCCGACAAAAGTTTAGGATACAAAAATGGCTGCCTTTTGTTTACGTCTTAAAATTTTAAGAAATTTCACTTATGGATGTCAATAAGAGTAAATATAATGTTGCAGAATTTGAGTCATCTATCTGTTGATTTTCCAATTTGAAACAGTATTTTTATCCCCTCTCCTAACATTAATCTGTGTTGCCAACTCCAATTTGATCTTTTTCGGATAAAACTGCTTTTAAAAAAATTGGTTTTAAAAGCAATCGGCTAAATCCTTTCCCACTATGGCTAAAAGATGTTATAAACTCATTTAAAGCCTAATTTTCAAATAAAATAACTATATACTAAGACTCTAGAACAAATTATTAATAAAAAATTTACATTTACTTTTATTAAACTTTTCAGATTTGTAGTGGATTTACCAAAAAAAGTTTTAGTAACTGACTCTAAAAATATTCTCAAAGAAAAAGTTTTGATTAAAATTCGCTTTATCGATCTTAAGCACAAAAATTATGAAAAAATCTTTTTCCTATGTAGTTTGACTTGCTTTGATTGACCCTGACATTCGTTTCTTCCTGAAAATTTTTTTTTGAAATGGTGTCTTATGTGGGGAAAGAGACTGAATTGGCTCTAAAGCGTGTGACTGATACAACAAACTTATTTTAAACTTGACCGTAGTTTAATTTTTTTCGCCTAAAACTTCTTAAAAAAATGGCTAAAATCGGTTAAATTCTTTCTACTTTCGGCTAACTTTATGATTAAAATATTGAATATATGTTTTGAGTTGGCTATAAAATAAAATTGAATCGGCTAATTATTTTTTTTAAATGGCCAGATTTTCGGCTATCTGCTGTTTAAATATCCATTGACTTTCACATGGCCTCAGTAGATCGCTTATTGATTTATCGATCGCTTATTATCGATTATTGCCTTCCATACCCGCCCTAGTTCAGAGATCTGTACATTAAAAAACAATTTGAAATACGTTAGGGGTCGAATTTCATCATAATATCATTTTTTTAAATTCCTTTTTAATAAGAATTTCGAAGATTTTTGATTTATTTTAAATATTAAAAAAAAATCTATTTAAAAGAAGATTTTATGTTTATAAATTATTTTTTTTTTACGGAAAATAGCAATAATTTATATAAGCTTAAAAATAAAATGAAAATTTACCAAGAAGACAATATTTTACTTTTTATTTTTTATTTTTTTGTATTAGTCCCAAGTAAGGGTTTTTACGGAACCTTTAGGGGTCGATCTAAAAAAAAACTAAAACAGAATTTAACTTTTCACGGACTTATCTTTCATATAAGTAAAAACCAGGACTGGCCCATATTTATTAATATAGTAAATTAACAACATAAATAAGGGGGTGTGCATTTCATATTATAATAACATGAAAAAAAACCATTTTTTTTTCAAAAAGTTTGAATGGAAACTTCTTTTTTTTTAAATCGCCATTTCATACGTAAGTACCGAACATTTCATTAAAATCCAATAAATAGATGATTTTTGGTAAGTTTTAAAAATATTCTAGGTGATCGATTACGCGCATCGATTTTATCGATTTTTATCGATTTTGCACATACCTAGCTTATACCATCAATCATTGATGGAGATTTGAAAGCTGTGGAACCTTCTCAAATCGTTTAAGAGTATATTGAAAGAAAAGTCCTCCAAAAACAGTGTAATAATTTAGTCCCACTTGAACTAAATAAGAAACCAAAATCAGATGTATGGCGGTCTACGATAATCATGTTCGACGCTATGAAATTGATCCGTCTTTGCATGAAATCATCATCGTGTCATTTTCTTGCACCAACATTTTCAACTAGGTATGTCATCCAATTTTCCATCTTACTACTTGTTTTGATCTTTTGTCAAACTCTAGTCCAAGAACAAGAACAATCCGCACCAAATTTAGGAAAGTAAAATCTTCATTGTTTGTCTGTGCCGTCACGTTAAACCAAACCGATATGTAAAATTAACATTTGAAATCACGAACAACTGATTGTAAGCCACATCGGGTCGTTATAGCTTTCTTACCGACTGAGCTGAATCGACAAGTATCAGATATCTACAAACAATCATGTTAGAAATACGCAATTTATTTCATTCTAATAAATACATACCTTTATAAGATCGACATTCCTCTATCGTGATTTGAAATGACGACCAACTAGCAGGATCTTTTACCGACTGAGTCAAACTGAAAATTCGTACATTTCTGCGAATTTATTTATTATATATACAATACAAAAGTTGCAGTAATCATCTTCAGTCGGAATAGAAGTAGGAATGGAGTAAATGTCCAAATGTTCAGCCCTCTAGCTCCAATGGTTTTGCCTGTACCCGTGATATATACATACATACATACAAACATAGCCAGCCAGCCAGCCAGTCAGAGCAACTTAAAAACTGAAGAAACCTATGTTGACAGTTTTGGTTGAGGATTTCTAATAGGTCTGGTTGGTCACGCAATAAAAACCGTCATGTGACCAACGTATTTTGGCAGCATCGTGTTGGGGTGATCAATTAAAAAAATGGAAAAAGAGGTGATCAATGACATTACTTCATTAATGTAAGATTTATTACATGCAAAGCAGCCAGACTTGTATTTCTTTCTTTCTTTCTTTCTTTCTTTCTTTCTTTCTTTCTTTTTAACTGAATATGGAAGTGGGAGAAAGCTGACAGCGCGACTAAAGTGTATGTTCCCTATAATTAAAGCGCACTTAAATCCCCTAAAGAGTATTGCCTTTGTTATGATTGAATGGCTGCTTGTTGCTAATTATATCATATATTGCGAACGACGTTGGTGATGGTAGTTCTCTGATAAGTTTCCTCTTCATCATGAAGCTGTGCTGTTATTTATTATATATATTACCGACTGTTAAGTTTGAGATTTGGAGAGGAGATTAATCATAAAGTTGAGCCTCACCTATTCGGTGCTGAATAGAGGGCACCCAGACAAAATATGTTTATATACACAATTTTTCCATTTTCTTCTTACGATGATAAACCTCGTCGCTTACATATATAGTTATAGTTAATCACCGCTACCCACAACAGACCGGTTTAAACACTGGTGCTGCGTTTAGGTTATTCATGTCTTCTGACATTTATATGAATCTATGTATCTATCTATGTACCCGGACTTCGCCCTAAACTTTCATAGTGCACCCCCTTAATAAGTAGGGGAAACGTTGTTTTTGTTTTGAAAATCCCCGCTCTCCCCAAAAAGGTGTTTAGTTAAATTTACAATGTAAGTTTATTCCAAATTGATTCCTTAGTTTGTGTTCAGCAGCATACTCAGTTGCTTTTTTGAAAATTTGAACCTTTTATAGATCTCTGCCCACCACCACCACTGTATAATTTACGCGGTAAAAAGAAGCATATAAACGTAAAATAATGCATGGATTTTGCGTTTTATGCTTAACCCATAAGAACCAACTGTGACACCGGTGTCACATACAATTTAATTGATCTGCACAGTCTCTTATATAATATAATATTTTATCCTTGATTATAACTCATGGAGTGTACTAAGTTACCTCTAATGAACATCCTAGGGCAGTCATGTAACTGTGTATCAATTTGCCTACCCAGAATCCCACATAATGTTCCTTCAAGTAGAAATGGGTCTGAGTTCTTAAGGGTTAAGGATTTTGCGGGTTTCTTCAGAAATAAATTTCCGTTGCGTTCAGTTTCTTCTGTCAATAGACTGTTTGACCAAGAATTCTAATTTAGGAGAATGTGGCGCTATTTGTGGAAATAAAGAGATCATTTTTACCTTTGGACAGACCATATGGGGAGGAAAAGACGAGTAGAAAGATTAAAATCTAGTTGAGTTCCCATTTAAAACGCATTACCCTCAAACTGAGAGTCATGTAACGTGCACAGGAGAGAATCATGCTCAACATCACATGGATATATCGCCAGACAGCACAGTGTTTAATTTACGAGGTAAAAAGAATCATATAAAGGTGGCGGTGATTCATAATTTCCCTTCGAATGCTAGTTGTGATATATTTTTGTCAGTCTGAGAAATCCGAGAAGTAAACTGCCTCATAAGTGAAATAGTTGGATATTTCTCCCTGGTACCGGAAATCAGTGTTAGATAAATATTCGCAAGAGATGGTAACATTAGACGGAGAGTCACGTTTACAGAACCATTAGAAAACTGTCTTTGGACAAGGATGTTCATAAACAAACGCAAAAAGTAATTATTCCCTGGAGAGATTTCAACTCTTATATAATATTAAATCAGAATATTTATTATTTTTATGACAGCTGATCAACAAGTGTGGTTTCGGTTTATTGTTTATTGACTGGGCGATGCAATAATTGATCTACTATAAAACCTTATTTTTGAAAGATAAAGCATTTTCATAAAACTCATGTAAAATTTGACACCGCTTTCTCTTTCTCGAGGAAACAGATCTACATTTGTGAGTCTTAGTACAGACAACTCTGAACGAAAGTATGATGAAGTGTTCAATTATCAAACTGGTGCATACGACGATTATACCTATATATACAATTAGGGGTCGTCTGAAAATCTTTTACGAAATTCTGTAAAGATTTGTTTTATTATTTTATTAATGTTTGCATAAGTACAGGGATGTTGCTAAGCCGGGGAAAATAATGCATTACGTAAAATAATGCATTACGTTAAATAATGCATTACGTAAAATGAGGTATTACGTAAAATAATACATTACGTAAAATAATGTATTACGTAAAATAATGCATTACGTAAAATAATGCATTACGTAAAATAATGCATTACGTAAAATAATGTATTACGTAAAATAATACATTACGTAAAATAATGCATTACGTAAAATAATGCATTACGTAAAATAATGCATGGATTTTGCGTTTTATGCTTAACCCATAAGAACCAACTGTGACACCGTTGTCACATATACTTTAATTGATCTGCACAGTCTCTTATATAATATTATATTTTATCCTTGATTATAACTCATGGAGTGTACTAAGTGACCTCTAATGAACATCATGGGGCAGTCATGTGACTGTGTATCAATTTGCCTACCCAGAATCCCACATAATATTATTTCAAGTAGAAATGGGTCTTATGAGTTAAGGATTTTGCGGGTTTCTTCAGAAATACATTTCCGTTGCGTTCAGTTTCTTGTGTAAATAGACTGTTTGACCAAGAATTCCAATTTAGGAGAATGTGGCGCTATTTGTGGAATTAAAGAGATCATTCTTACCGTTGGACAGACCATATGGGGAGGAAAAGACGTGTAGAAAGATTAAAATCTAGTTGAGTTCCCATTTAAAACGCATTACCCTCAAACTGAGAGCCATGTAACGTGCACAGGAGAGAATAATGCTCAACATCACCTGGATAGATCGCCAGACAGCACAGTATATTAGTCAAGAGTCAGTGATATCGTAGAATCCATTAGAAAACTCAAATGGCAATGGACAGGCCATGTTGCAAGAATGTCAGACAACCGCTGGACATTAAGACTCACAAGGTGGATCTCCAGAGATCATATGCGAAACTGTGGCAGGCAAAAATATATGGCGTGACGAACTAGACAAGTTCAGAAGTATTGGCTCGGCGATGCACATGATAGAGAGGTCTAGCGTATCTTGGGGAACGTCTATGTCCAATGACGATGATGATGAAGAGGCAAAATAAGCCGTGGAAGTTTCGGACGGATCCTCATTGCGGGCATTTTGGTTTAAAGGCTACGGAGATTTATGATCTGATTGTCCAAGAGATTTCCAGTCAAAATCTTCCCAGGGGGCTAATTTTGCTCAGGAATGAATTGGCAGTCGGAGCTCGAGGGAAGCGGACCTCCTTTCAGACGCCGCCCTTTGCAGCGTTCCGGCACTATGATTAAGAAATAGACCCGTAGAAACAAAGCAAAGGTTGTGCTATACTTTTAAAGAAAGAAGAAAAGGGTTGTAGAACAAGAAAACAAAAAAGGAGAAAACAGATGGACGTTGCTACAGAAAGCCTAAAGAAAGTGAAAAAAAATAATAGGATTGAGGGAGATAAGATAGCCGATAATTGAGTCGTTACTGTATAAATAATGGCCGTAGACAGATAAGACCATTATAGCCGCGTAGTTAATTTGCCACTTTGGACACTTATCAGGTTTCTTTTTCCTAACCAGACGCTAATCCCTTAGCAAAAAAGACATTCCTTTCCCCTAATCCAGCCTCTTTTGCTCTTCCCCCTCTCTGTCTGTTGTCGGAAGCAACTGACTGGCAAACAAAGTAAAAACAAATACTTTAAAAAAAGAAAAGAAACGCTCTTCTTGAGCAATTATGTTTGTGCTGTATATGAATTGAAATTTCTTCACCAAGAACCAGCTGACGACGCGAGCTCTACCAATCCCGAACAACACGAGACAGACAAAACGATGTCAGCGGTGATCTGAATTCGATATTACTGCATACCCTTCAACGTAACATATCTATTTTGGTTACCATTGACCAGTGCATCCAGCGAGGTTGCATTTTTGCGAACCTGGGATATCACGATCACAACAACATGTTGTCCAAACATATCGAACACCAATCCACTTGACGATCGAATTTACCACGACGGTCAGACAAAAAGTAAGACAATAATCTCAGAACAAAAAAAGAAAAAAAAGAAAAAGAAAGAATACGAGAGAAAGTAGAGTAACAATTAAAGTATGGTCCAAATTATTTATGTTATCTGTCTATGTGTATATGACACTATGGCTGTCACGTATTTTACAAGCATTTAGAATTTACGTTGCCATCCTGAGTTAAAAATAATTTACACCATCAATTTAAAAAATCACCAGATTCAATCATATCAACAGAAAACGATTATAGCCAAATGGATAGTGTTTATGATAACCTGTCAATCAAAGAAGCCTGGCGAAGAGGTCTAAAGGTTACATAAACACTAGGTGTCTCTTGAGTGCTTCATTATCATCAATAAATTATCACTGCTGACATCTGCAGAAAATTAATATTTGCTACGTTTTCATGGCTAAGAATAATGTAAGTTGACTTTTTCAATTTTAATTGACTAATTGACAAACAGATTGGGCCGTGTCCCTTTCCCCATTGATGCGAGGGGATGTTGATGAACCAATCACATTTCCAATTCCATAAATAATCCCTAGTTTGGGAAATTTGGGCAGAGGGTGGCAGCTGCACTTGGTGCCAGGCATTTTGATCCGGAAACCTGGTAATATAGTTCTACCTCAACACTCTGAATTATAAGAACTCTGGATTATAAGAACTTTAAAAAATACATTTTACAGTTTTTTTCATCAAGTGTCCTCGGCCCTTGAGGTTGCCAACAACATTGGTGATTTTGCTTTGTGACCGGACCAGCTCAGCTTGAGGAAGTTTCAACCAACTTCGCCAACATCCCTTCTGTGGATCTTTGAACACTGCGTGGGCATAGAAAGTGTTGGCGGACTGAGACCGGTCGGAGCGGAGCTGGGGTCTTGTCACATGTACAAAATGAAAAGAAATAAGAAAGAAAAATGAAAAAGAAAAAATTGTAAAAGAAAAAATTATCTACAAACATATGTTTAAAAAACGAATTTAACATGAAAAAATATAAAAAAAGAAAAATGATGAGAAAAAAATCGTAAAAACTCCACAAAATGATAAAATAAAAAGAAACAATAGCCCTTTAAAAAAATAAATGAACTTGGAGGAGAGATTTTTGCTTTCCTTGTTGTGCTATGTGTAGGCTTTTTTGATCCAATGGGAAGAAAAGGACTTGTTGTTTGTAAATGTAATTTAGTGTTTTCAGAAATTCGTACACATTTTCCGAAAGGTAATATTTTGTAAGATCTGATTTTGCGGTGCAACTTTGACCTTTGCGCTAGGTTTTATTAATGATTTATTGATTGATTGATTGTGTGTGTGCGTGTGTTTAAAAAAAATTGGAGGGTTTTAAATCTTTTTCTCCCGACATTCAATTAAAGATTGAAGGTGTAGCATTCTACTATAATTATGTGTCAAACTAGGTGGTGTTAAGGCCAAAATTGCCATACCGAAACTCTCAAGACATTCCACGCATCAATGGAAACGAATTGGACATTTATGGTCAATGCTAAAGCCAAATAATTTTTATATTGTGGCGAGGAAGACTTGAAAATGGGGACAGAACTTTGTTCAGAAAGAAGATTTTGTATTAAAGCGGAAAGCGTCTTGGAAATGAAGAAGACATTTGTTTTCGGGCAAAAATAGCCACGTGGAAAAGAAGGTTTTTGCCTTAAGGCGTAGAAACCTTGAACATGGGGAAAGAGATTTATTTAGGTCACTTGGTCATTGTGAATGCAACGGTCACACAGTCAGGGTCGGATTAAGGCGTTTGGGGGCCATACGTACTGATAGAATTTGGGTCTCACTAATGTTTCAAAATGTATATACTTTTAGTAGGCCCCACATTTTCCGTGGCCCCAAATTCTTCATAGGGCCTAGGTACTGTGCCTACTCTACCTAATTGATAATACGGCACAGTATACAGTACACAAGTTGAACATATGTGAATATAAGCAGCCTTAGCTGAAATTCGAACTCGGTTACCGGGTTTAGTTTTCAGTACTTGTAGCTGTTGGGCCACCCCGCACTTGCTATGCTATGCTATGGTATGTATGTATGTATGTATGTATGTATGTATGTATGTATGTATGTATGTATGTATGCTATTAGTAACCCAATTATATAGCCATGGGGAGTTTCAAAAATAAACATATAAAACACATACATAATAGATACATGCATATAATTATGTTTCTATAAATATGTTTACATAGTGCTCACACATTTATATAAATATACACCCCCCACTCACTCACTCATGTAAACTGACTGATCAATATGTTCGTCTGTCAGCGCCTTTCCAGATTTTCACCGGACGTTTTACACATTTTCCGAAATCACAACACCAGAAAGTAAAAAAACAATTTTTCTATCAAATTTGTTCTTTCTTTGACGAAACCATTTCCTCGAACACCAGATTTGTTATTTCTTTTAAAAAAAATTTTTTTTTCAAAAAGAAATATAACCGCTAGAAAGTTATGCCCGAGTATGGCATTTAAACATTATTCAATTAGTGTTTATTTTTTACTCTTCGTAATTCTCATCAAACCACGTGTAAACATTGTATGTTATTCAATGAAGATCAGTAAAGTAATTAATCTGTGCAAATACTCTTAAATCACCAAACAATCATCGAGCTCATCGTTTTGGCCAATCCATAACGCTGACACGTTTCTAAACAGCTAAATGAAATAATTAGTAGTGAGCCAACAATAAGACTGACCTTTGGCTCTTCGTTTTGCTTTGTGCGTAGGAGTTACAGTTTGTTTTATTGAATTGTACCTCTGGGATTGGTAAGATCCATAAGTGGCCAACATTCGACGAGTGAGCCAAGCAGATCGGTATCGTATAATGATTACAATATTTGGCAGGAAATCAAGTCATTGTAAGCTATGAATATTTTGATTCTCTACACGAATATTTGACCTTTATCTCTGTTTCTATTTTTAAGTTGTTTTTCTCTCTATGTAAATAAGTTGGAACATTTATAATATCTTGAGAATTTTTAAATTTAAATCTCATATAAATGAGATGCTCACAGACGCATATTATTATTTTTATATTATTTTGAAGAAACAATTTAACTAATCTGCAATGTTTTCTATAATTCTGAGAAGAGGCATCATTCAAAGAGTAATTTGGACAATTGAACTCATTTTTTAAATAATGTTTATGTTGTCCCCCCCCCCCCCCGCCGCGTTTCGGCTGATCCATTCTACGGATTTCTTCAGGTGAACTAACCGTATGGAAAGAGAGGGTATATATTTTCCGGTACTGCAACCCAGAAAATAGTAGCAAAACAGAGAATTCAAAATGTCCACAGAAACGTTTGTAATATAGGTTATTTAATTTTCAGCAACACGTGAAATAAAGGCTATTCTATAATTCATACATTTTTACATTTTATTTTAGTGTGAAAAAAAGTATACAATTTGTATCTACAAGCGAACGCCATAACAATCATATTTAGACAATATCTATGGCCATTATCCTTTGCGGTGGTGTAATAAACATCATAATTCTTCTTAAAATCATTTGCATCTGTTGATAGCACTACATATTCCGGTAATCTATTCCAAAGTCCTACTACTCTATTGCTAAAAAAGAATTCTCTGATATTCAATCTACTTCTATTTGGTTTTACCGTATATGTGTGGCTTCTCAGTCCTTTGTATCCCCTTCTCTTAAAAGATCCATCAGGGTTTACTACTTCTAAACCACGCACAATCTTGAACATTTCTATTAAGTCTCTCCTATTGTCTAACGACTTTTAGCCTATCCTCATAACTCATACTTTTTAATTCCGGTACTAACTTAGTTGCTCGTCTTTTTCTAAAATATTTGTATCTCTTTCCAAGTACGGTGACCAGGCCTGTGCACAGTACTCGAGGTGTGGACGGACATACGTCTTATATAGTATGAGGAACGAGTCCTTGTCTATATATGAAAAGGTATGCTTAATCAGTCCTACGCGGGATAGTATTTATTTGACTCCCCAAAAGGACAAATACGATACCAGGCCAGGTTAAACGCGGGGTCCCACACACGCGCGCATGTGGATAAAGACGTCAGGGCGTACACCTGGCCCTACCCCGTTAGTACAATGGGGAGATGATGTCTGGGAGACATTTCTGGGAGACGGCTCAAGACACGCTTCATTTATGCCGTGTCTCATCTTCGGGCGAGACAAGACTGATCCTAGCTAAAAGGCCAGGAAGGGTTAGTGGATATTCTCAAACCCTTTCTTTCCTGAGCATAAGAACTCCATACTCTATTGAGGAACGACCCTAGAGTAACGAAAACCACACAACATTGAAACCCACATCTATCCGACAAGTTGATTCTTTCGGATTCATTCAGTTTTCTCTATTTCCAGCGGCGTTCTTATTTTATAATTTGGACTTCATCCCCGAAAGGGTAATGTACGCCCTTTTCTCCCCAGATATGATATGCCATACAAGATTTATTTTATTTCTCCTTTGGATATGGCCTTGCTGTGTTCCTCCAGTTTGACTTTAACGACCGAAACCTTGGGGGGGAACAACATAAACAGAACCAAGAATAATCTGACGCCATTTAGAAATCAATACGCCATTTACAAGGTTTAGGCAGAATTCACCAGGTAGGAAAATTGGTTATATATGAAATTACGGAAACAAAGATTAGTCCGTGTTTAATCTCTTGCCTTTATTTCTTGCTCGACACAGAACAATAGATTTATTACGACAATCGAAAACTCGTCAATCAAATCAAGGACTCGTTCCTTATACTATATAAGCCTTATGTCCGTCC
>VCCN01006736.1:1793564-1803801 GCA_006491835.1 Architeuthis dux | reverse complement strand
CGACGCTGTTATTAATGTAAATAAATCTTTACCTTTTATCAATTTGATCTGAGGTTTTATTAAATGACTGACTTCGTTTAAGTGGAACACTCCGTTGTTTCAATTGGTGGCTAGAGATATTTTCATCAGAAAAATATTAATTTGTATCTTAATTTTATTATGTATCAAGGTCAAAGAAACAAACAAAAAAGAAACAAAGAGAAAAAGTTACACTCTTCATTATATAGATAGATGATTACAAATTGTCTTAAGAACTATCTTAAATTATTTTAATGGGAAAATTGATCAAATTAGGATGTTCGCTTAGAATGATATTTGGAGATGCTATCATTACAACAGTTGTTTTGCTATGGTCCTTGTAAAATCTACAATACTCAATAAATAAAGATGCAGTTAATACATTAACTAAACTAGAAAGTACTCAGAAAGCGCATACCACTGCAAACGCGATTGGCCACCCTTCCACGAAATATGATTGAAATTAATTGAGAACTGTTGTTGATGTCGTATGGACATAAATGAACTTTTGGCGATATTATGTGGTGTGGACATATAACTACGACGTAGGGGGTTATTGTACATGAGTCCGTCCCAAACTTTGATCACTTCTTTCGTAGTCTCCACAAAATTACATTTAAATTCATTGAGACATTTTGGAGATATCGTGTGGACAGTCATGATCGTATACATAAATGTATGAGAACAAAGAAAACAAAGGGAAAATATATATCAATCAAAAATAAATCCCTGGATCCGCCGCAAACCCTTTAAACAACTCTTCCTTACCCCATTTCCCACCGCTCCACAATGTTTCATTGAAATTCATAGTACTTTTGGAGATATCTTGTGGACAAGACAGACAGAAAGACGGAAAGACGCGACCGAGTACTTATGGCAGAAGCTGAATCAGAACGAATACATATGGCAGAGGTAATTATTAAGGATAAAGTCCACTAAAGTCTCTTTCTAGACGGAAGCTGAATCAGAACGAATACATATGTCAGGGGTAGTTATTAAGGATAAAGTTCACTAAAGTCTCTTTCTAGACGGAAGCTGAATCAGAACGAATACATATGTCAGGGGTAATTATTAAGGATAAAGTTCACTAAAGTCTCTTTCTAGACGGAAGCTGAATCAGAACTAATACCTATGGCAGAAATAATTATTAATGATAAAGTTCACTAAGGTCTCTTTCTAGACGGAAGCTGAATCAGACCGAATACATATGGCAGGGGTCATTTTTAAGGATAAAGTTCACTAAAGTCTCTTTCTCAACGGAAGCTGAATCAAACCGAATACATATGGCAGGGGTCATTTTTAAGAATAAAGTTCACTAAAGTCTCTTTCTAAAGGGAAGCTGAATCAGAACGAATACATATGGCAGAGGTAATTATTAAGGTTAAAGTTTACCAAAGTTTCTAGTCTAAACGGAAGCTGAATCAGAACAGATTTTCGATCGGCCAATCTCTAACCTTTTCCAAATGACATATTGGTTGCAGATATAAAGGTCAATAGAAGCTACCAATTTCGATTTCTTACAGTGAATTTCAAATTCCCTTAATTTAAAAAAAAGTAAATGCCTACAATAAACAAAAACGGTCCGAAACTGGGTTCTTTTTCGTTCGTCCCCACCACACTGAATAATAATAGCTCACCGTATTTTTGTTTCCTAAATAAAATATAAATAAAAACATTATTCCTATAACTCGGCTGTGTACATCTTATCAGGATAATAACCTAGGGTTGAAGTTAGGGTTAGGGTTAAGGTTAATGTTAGGGTTAGTCCGTCAGTCAGTCAGGGAAAGGCTTGTGTTGGGGGCTTTCACCTTTTTTTATTTACTTTTGTTTAGCAAACAAAAATATGGCGTGTTGGAATAGCTATAATTATTTAGTGTGGTGACCCGAAACAGTTTACATATTATTTTTATAAACAACATCAATTGTACACGAAATCGTAGATCAATTAATGACATCAAATGACTACTAAATAAGATTGAATGAAACTATTGTTTGTAAGGAAATAACATATAAATGTAACTAATAAAATGAAAAAAGTGAAGAGTTTTGAAATTCAGTTCAATGTCGAATGATTGGCAGAATGTAACCATGTGAACTGAAACGGATTGAACATACTCTGTCAGATAGAATCAAATTAAGTAGAATCGATTACTACTGTTTTAAGTTAGGGCAAGATTCATTATTTATTATAAATGGAGGGATAGAATCAGGTAAAGGAATAATGATTGTTTACAAGGCAAAGTATAGTTCATACTTGACGTACCACCACAGAAAAAGAGAACATTAATACCCTTCCCAAATGATTATCTCATTATGGACCTTATAATGAGTTTTCACGCAGCGAATCGTTAGGAAGTCAATGGGTGGCATGATGTCAGAAAAGACAGTTGAATTACTGATTTTCCATACATTCATTCACCTTATTATTTGATAAAGAAAAACAGGTTTCCCCCCGCTATCTGAAAGTAGAACATTGCATAAGCCAAAATGGCGTAAAACGAAGAAGCAATTACCATTAATTTACATTGGAAAGATTTTTTAGCGTGAGATTGGGGTGAGGGAGTTACAGGTGTGGGAGAGGGTGCGTGCTGCATCTATACCGGTTCGCTGCAAAACAAACGCTGAACGCTATTTTCGCGTTTCGCCCTTTTTTTTGTAAAACCGAAAAAGTGGCATCAAGTGAACTTTAAAAAAGCCGGGGATATCGCCATCGTCCGCTAAGCTAAGATAATATTCCATCATATACCTCTTTACTAGATGTTTGACGATCTGTGGTCCATTGTCAGTTGTAATTAAACATATGGATCCGAAACATAGAAATTAACCAAACGAGCTGAAAACCAGCTCAGAATAGCACAGAGAGCCATGGAAAGGGCAATGCTATGGATAACTCTAAGAGATAGAAAAAGATCAACATGGACCAGAGAGAGGACTAGAGTGAAATTATACGACTAATTAAGCAGCAAAAGTGGAGATGGGCTGGTCACCTAGCAAGAAGAAATGACAATAGATTGGCGAAAAGACTAACCGACTGGTGCCCATGTGACAGTAAACGAAGTAGGAAAAGACCAGACACAAGATGGAGGGACGAGATAGAAAGGTTTGCCGGTAAGACTTGGCAGAGGCTAGCACAAGATAGGTTGTCATGGAAGGAGATGGAAAAGGCCTTTGTCCAGCAGTGGACTTATAACGTCTGATGATGATGATGGTGATGATGATGATGTATACCTCAGAGTGATCTAGTCTCTTTATTATTACAGTGAGTTCGATCCTCACTGAATGCCACACACTTGTGGCTTTGTCTCAGATTATGAAGATCTTCGTAGATAGTATTCCTGGGTAACAACTGCTAAATACGAACAATTTTCGTTTTTTTAGCAGTACCTTACCTGATGTAACTATATTACCAGGTTTCCCGTCTCATTGGCAGTCTCAAGGAAACGGGTAGCACAATAGAGTATAACTGTAAAAAAACGAGTTGCTTTGACAGTGTTAAGCTAAGCTTAGTAAATATCTACGCACATACACACGCACACACACACACACTCACACACATACACATGCTTACTAACACCTTAATTTTAACAGTTAAGTTCTTCCCCCTTTGCGTCCGTTGTAGTTGAATTCATGTATGCAAACATAGCCTGCATAAGGCAACGCTGATCAATGTTCACTAATAATTATCTTATCTCAACAATATATATGTATATACGAAATTTGTCCGGAAAGCAGTCATATTAACGAAAAAATCGTCTACCTAGGACAGTTACACCTTAGTCTGCCTCAAAGTCCTCCCCTTGGGACCTCACACACTTATCCCAGCGCCCCTCCAACTTTTCAAAACAGTCTGCAAATTCCTACTCCAGGATTGCCATCAGCTGCCACTTCGCGTTCTCCTTAAACTCTTCCACGGCCTGAAATCGCTTTGAGAAAAACCAGAAGTCATAGAGTACCAAATCCGGACTGTAGGAGGGCTGACAACTCACTCAATGGCGTCTCGCAGCCGACTGTGTAACCTTACGGGAGATCGTCTGTTCACGCATGCGCAGTAATGTCTCCTCTGATTGATTACCAAGTTACATCAAGGCCGCGCCACTGGTTCTCGAGATATTCAAAATGGCTAGATATGTTCGGGGCAGGCCTCGTATGAGTACGCGTGTGTTAGCATGTATGGATGTACGTGAATATGAAATGATTTAAGTAATTTTGATGTTATCTATTCGTCCTCCCGCGCAACCCACGCACATTTATATGTGGGTTATGAAAGTAAATTTAATGGCTACCGAACAAGTTTTTCAATTGGGAATAATATGAATAAACAGCAGAACATCAACTAAATCAACTAAATCATTTAATTTTTTATGATTACTTTATATCTTCATCTTAATTTTGATTAGTTGCTTTTTATCGCAACTTTTGTTCACTTTTGCAAAACGAAGAAATGTATAAAGCAACTAAGTTTTATTATTTCCTAACCGAATATTGACTACCTAGAGATGCAGTTTCCAAATTTATTTCTTTGGTTCTTTTTTCATATATTTGTATAAATATACATGTTTTGTATTTATGCGTGTGGGATTTGTATGTTTATATATATGCGTGAATAAAATAAAACTTAGGTTTATAGTATACACATGAGAACATAGGAGTGTGGATACGTAGTTCTTAGCTGAATTTGATCGGAGAATTTCACTGTATAATTTTCGATCTATGTAATTAATATTCACCAATGAATTAAATGTATTGACAAGGGAGAGTATTATGTTTAAAAATAAATATGTGTTGCTTTTTCATCATTAGACTGTGGACTTATTGATGTACCTTCGTGAAGTATGTCACTAAATAAAACAATGAAGAAAATGCATGGCAGATACATTTGATATATTTTAAGAATAAGTTTACATGTTAAGAAAGTATTTTGATCTATTTATCACACACATACATACTAACACGCACATACGCATATATTTGTACTATATGATGTATGGTATATGTTTAATTACAAGTGACTTCGTTCTTCAGCATAGCAAACGGAGAAATCCTGTAAAAATAAATACAATGGCATGCAATATGACCCTATTGTATGCTGGCAATATTGGCGTGTACATACGCAGCTCAGACGTTAGGAGGTGAGCAGACCCCGCTCAGATTCCGAAACAACAAGCTTTCTTTTATTCTGTCACAGTCATCTTTAATATATTCAGCAACGTGGCTTGGCAAAGATACAAATTGTGAATGATATGTTCAAATTAAACTGTAATACATTAATTTTGTGGTAAAATAAAGTGCATTTTTGAATTCCTCATGTCTGAAAACCATGATTTAGCTTTTTAAAGTACTCAAATATGTCAACTGGGAGACTAGATATGAAATTCTGTTCTTTTTGGTGTGTACTGGCGACCTTCTTGTTTTATGCAAATGAGGTAGTTCTTCCCAACATTTTTCTTGGGAACATCTTTTTTCTGAAAGAAGACATTCTAAGGAACATTTTGGTACCCTAAATGTAGGATCATGGGGGCGCGGGATGCATGGTAGGCCCTGCTGGCCCCAGTACTAAATCTAAATTTTTCCGGAGTACTGCACTGATCTGCTGCACATTGTTTTAGTTGCACGCACTAGATCTGATCACCTGTTAATGCGCCCTTGTAAACACGGACAAGCGAATCCTTCTTGTCTTCCTGCATTTGCTTTTACCATTAATCTTATTTAACCTAAGTTATGAATTCAGTGAATAAAGGACATATATCCCGTGCTGAGAAACGAAAACAACGCACATTATCGATTAGAAATAAGGTTGAACTCTTGAAAAAAAAACTGGACAGTGGTGTATCGGTGAAAAGCTTATGTTAGTGTTACAACATTGTCTCTTCAACAGTGTACGATATAAAGTAATAGAAAGAGAAACTGCTGTATTCTTTTGTTGATGGTGGCTCAAAGAAACAGATATGTGTGAGAAAAACAATGAAAGACGGAAGTAGTTCGGAACTAGATAAAGTGCTCATAAAGTGGTTTACGTTTTGTGTAAGTGAAGGTGTTGAACTGGTGAAAGAACAAGCAAGAGTGTTTCATTAAGAACTACGACTTGATTATGAGTGTCACTATAGTGAAGGCTGGCTTCATCGGTTCAAGCAGGGTGCCAGTACAGTACATTACTTCATTAGAATTTAACTTGCCTTTCATGTTTGTTTGTCCCCTTATTAACTAACTTGTACCGATTTACATGAGATTGCAAAGGAATGATGAGATGGTTAGCTATTGTTTAGAGGTAATCATTCTGTGATTGGGCATTTGCACTAATCTGGGACACGTCAGGTCACAAGTGAAGGTCTACTGTATTTTTTATATTACTTTATACTCAGTACAATAATTGGAAACGGCATATACTACCCATCGTTGTGATGTTATTTATTTAATCGAAGACAGAACAATGGAAAAATGCAATTTGGAATTATAGACACAACATTCGATTACACCAGTGGTTCCCAACCGGGGAGGTGGGGATTAACCCCAGGGGGGAATTTGGGTAGTCCTAGGGGGGAATAAAGCTATTATATAGTCTAGAGATAGGGTTTTCTGCACTTGTTTCTATCAAGTCGAAGGCTTGAAATAATCTCCAAGTTAAGAATGTTTTAAGATGTGCTCTCTCATTAATAGACCCACAACTCGAAGAACTAGTAGCAAAAAAAACAAGAACAGAGATCACATTGATGTGTATATCAGTTACGGTAGCAGAATTCTTTTTTGTAATAAATTGGAATTTCAAATGATGTGTTCTAATTATTTTCGCTTGCTTTTTTGAGTAACAAATACGCAGCAGCAGCTGTACAATTATAAAATTTAACTAATTCCCAGTATAAAGCTGTCTAATTATACGTAAAATAAAAAGATATTTGAAATTATTCTTTGTTGCAACTTAATAAATGGAGGGGGGATACTAGTAATCTTATTGACAAAAGTGGGGAATTACTCGAAAAGGTTGGGAACCATTGGATTACACCATTAGTAATTTTATTTCTTATTATTTTCCTAGAGCTAAAGGTGTGACAATTACGCAAGAATTCTTTAATTTAAAAATTTCAACTGAGGCAGAATAATTGTCTGAATTGACTTTACTTTCCTACTGTAACAAGAACAAGAACAATCCTCACCAAATTAGAGGAGTAATATAAAATATATAATCCCCATTCCCCTACCGTGATTTGAACTCATGATCGCTAGCCTGGTGTGTTACCACCTGCGCTAAACTGACAAGTCTTAGATACCTCCAGAATTTATAGTAGAATTACGCAAGGACGTGGGAGTAGGAGCAGAATTTGACCCTGCAGCAGCCAGGATTGTCTTCCCTGCTCTTAATCGTGTACATAACTGCCACAATTAAACGTTTGATGAATTTTGTTTTGGGTGATCAAATTTTATGCGTGGGCCCCATTTCTTATCATGGTGAATTAGGATCGAGGGATCAAACATATATTTCAATGAGACAATAATAAAAAAAGCTCTTTTGCAATTATTCTCGAGAAAAGAAAATACTGGCCACTTAAAATTGTGATTGAGGCAGAATAATTGAGAGACCATTATATAGATGAAAAGGACTTTTCTTGGAGAGCAACAGCACTTTTTAGAACATATAATCTGTTAGGGCGGCTATCATAGTCAAATGGTTATTGAATTGTTCCCCAAAAGCTATTCTTGGTGATGTTGCTGAACCGGATCACAGTATTGATTTAACGTTGTTGCTGACGTTCAGAAGATCAGTAAGAAAAAGAATTGTAGAGCGTAGCTTGATTTAATCTCCGGTTAGCAACACGGTAAATGGAATCTGCGAATCGTGTTCACTCCGGCTGAGACAGTTTGAATTCACTTCGCTCTAATACCCTTGGGAAATGCATGAATTCATCTCCCCCCCGCCAGCTATCCGTAAATAGCAATGCATACCAGATTGTTCACTCTTGGTTAGCAACCAGCCTAGGAGAAGGACAACTCAATTCAAACCGGGAATGTTCAACCCCTCGTCCAGCGTCGTGAGAGGCTGGCAACGGACAGAGACGGGGTCGTGTTCCCGAAATGTACGATTAACGCGACTCTGGTGAAGCTTAGACAGGCCTAGCATGCCGAAAGTAAATTATAATAAGTTGCTCGAGTAAAATAAAGGAGAATACAAACAGACGGATGGACTAACACGATAACGGTCTCCACCCTCCAACGACACATCGAGTACAAGTGAAAGATTTTTAAAAAATACTATAAATTAATGAGATAGTGTGTCTATATTTCTCCAGATTGTATCCCAAAATGTCATTTAGATATTTGTTTGACTGTGAACATTTTAGCACCAGATTGTCAAAAAATGGAATATAACAAGCCTGGCTGCTGCAAGGTCAAACTCCACTCCTACTTCTATTCCGACTGGAGATGATTACTGTTACTCTTGTATTGTAGATATAATAAATAAATTCGTTACTGTATAAGACTTGTTTAGCTCAGTTTGTAAGAGAACCGCCTAGCAATCACTTGGTCGTGATTTCAATTCACGATAGGGAAATGTTAATTTTATATATCGGTTTGGTTTAACTTAGCGTCTTGTTGTTCTTGTTACGGGGTAAAATAAAGTCAACTCCGACTTGGACTGGAGTTTAACAAAAGGAACGAACTCCAGCGGGGGATAAACTCTCTACTAATAGCTTTCAAGATAAGCACGCTAACCACTACTCTGTAGTGAATAATCCAAAATATGATCTTTTACAGACATTTCAGTGATTTATGAAAACTTTGATAAATATCGTCTGACTATTTTCAGCAATGTTATGCTGATACAGATAAAACCACATCTATATTTGGTTCTCTGACAGTTAACAAATCGTGATTTAGAGCCAATCAGAGTAGCGGTGAGCAAGCGATGGAGAGGAGTGCGCGAGGATAAGGGGCCACTTAGCAGCCAGCCGGACATTTTTTCCGACCGGTGATATGATTCCAACCTTTTTCATTTTCCACCTGCTCTCGAGGGTGCCCTTCGGACATCATGTCAGCAATTCTTGATTTGTTAGTATAGATAGATGGGAAACAACAAAATCCCCACTGCTGCATTGGTTGGACGCTAAACTTCGTCGTTTGTTCTATTCATAATCAACGAAATATAACAGAAAAGCTAAAGAAAACGCCAAAATAAAATAAAAGCCAACTTTTCATACAAAACTGACACAAATTGCGGTTAATCTGATCTCTATGACACGGGAATCATACAGTGAAGACCTTGGTTCAATTACCTGGCGGTTAACAAACATCTTTTATCTTTTTTCAAACTCAAGTCCAAGTTGACTTTGTTTTTCCCCTGTAACAAGAACAAGAACAATCCTCACCTAATTTAGAGTTGTAAACTATCTACGAATTTATTTATTATATATACAATACAAAAGTTGCAGTAATCGTCTTTAGTCAGAAAAAGAAGTGGGAGAGGAGTTTGAGCCTGCAGCAGCCAGGCATGTCTTATAAATATTTGTAAAATCAATGGTTCTTCTTAGATTCTTTGATTTTTACAAGTATTTACAACTATTTTGTAAATTAAGTTTGCAAATATTAATCTGGTTTGAATATCGAAATGTCACCGTTTCTTTTAAAGCGATTAGAACATTCGTTTAAAGTGGTTACAAAAATAACAATGAATAATCTATGATATAGTTAGGTAGTTTAATAATAGGGTAGTAAGAGAGAGGGCGGGAAAGGTAGTTAGGTATTTTAATAAGAGGGTAGGGAAATAGGATAGAAACGAAAGTAAGCTAGTTTAATAAGAGGGTAGGGAGGGAGAGGAGAAAAAATAAAATAAGTTTTTTTGCATATGAACCTGCTGTGTTTGTATAACATTTAGATAAGAAGTGGGCGCGCAATGAAAATTGGAAGGTATGAGGAAGAGAATAAGAAGATAAGACGAAAAACCTAAGAGAAGGGCAAAGGCAAGCGATAATGGATAATCTTGTCAAAACCCGTGGAATTTCCACAGGTTCAGCTAGTATTCCTAATAACCACCACAACAAATGCAGAAGCGGTTGCCGCAACAATAATGATGATTCTATCGGAATATCTGTTAAATACATTGGTCTGTTCCAGTAGATCATAAAGCAAACCTGAAAAAGAGACAAATATCTGAACCTTGCCAAAGAGTTGCGGAAATTGTAGAATCTGTGACTTACCGGAATTTTAATAATTCCAGGCAATCGTCATTCAA
>VCCN01006736.1:1555888-1567669 GCA_006491835.1 Architeuthis dux | reverse complement strand
AAAAAAGCGTTGTGCATCTAAAAATAAATATTTAAAAACAAATCGATGAAATTCAAGGGAGGCAACTTTAGGAACGATTTTTGAAGGAAGAGTTATTTCCCCGTAATTTCTACCTAAGGAGACTTGGCGACGGAGAAAGAATTAAAGATTCTTAAGACTGAAAAGAAAGAAATAGAGAAATAAAGATGGAAATAAATAAGAAAAAATATTTT
This sequence comes from Architeuthis dux, assembly GCA_006491835.1. NCBI lineage: Eukaryota > Metazoa > Mollusca > Cephalopoda > Oegopsida > Architeuthidae > Architeuthis > Architeuthis dux. The sequence goes on along the minus strand of VCCN01006736.1, from coordinate 1,567,457 downwards.
ATTAGATTATGAATCAGCAATTGTATTTTTGAATGAGCATTTATTCCAGATACTTTATATCTGTCAAAGTCTGGTGAATACTTTTTCTTAAAGTTTCATAGAATACATTCATTAGCGCCAGGTCTAGCAATGGATTTTATAAATTCTTCTATTCTTTCTCGATGGTAAAAGGAGTCAATAAAATATAATTCTGATGCAAGAAATTAGGGGAGGGCGAGGCTAGTTTTCACGATTTTATTATTCGTGCCTCCCTATGAAAAACTACAGAAGGTAACTTAAATAAATTTCTGCTGTGAGTAGGTCATTATGTTTATTTACATAAAATGATTCATTACTTCATTCTCGAAATTATCGTTCAAGCTACATATACAACTTGCCCCATATGTGGGGTATGTTATTACATGATATGGGGTAAGTTGTTACTAATAGAAAATAACGTGGCAGGAGGAAGTACAGCGTGTAAATTACCTGAAATATCATAACGTGTGGAAAAGAAACAAGTTCTTACAAGGTGTAACAACTAGCCACGATCTAAGTTGTAAAAGGAGCCCCGATCCGACCATTTTATTTATTTAGAACGGAATTGTTGGACCATGTTCGAGTTTTGGCCGAGGTTGTTTATGTTCCTTGGGGAAGGCATAAATCTACATCTCCCCCCAACTATGAGTAAATAGCAGGGCATTTGGAGCCCTTTGGCAGTTCATTAAGAGAAGGTGATTCTGACAGGAAAAACTTACAGCTTGGCAGTTGCCATCTCAGCTATGTGTTTGCAATGTTGCAGATAGGTTGCATTTTGGTTGGGGGATATGTGATGTTATGGGTTACTGTAACGTTGCAATTGAATATTTTTCTGAACCCAAACTGGCCACACATCCCAGATGTTACTGCAACGTTATGGTAACGTTACAAGTGCTGTAGCTGAAAATCACGCACATTGTTGGAAAAACTTCAAAATATTGTTTTTTACTTAACAATATGTATAGACGGTATAAAATGTCTTTAATATTTCTTCAATTGAGAAGCACTAATTTAGATAAAGCATCTTCTTCTAATATGTATAATGTTGCTGAAAGAACTAAGAAACAGTAATATAACATTACAAGGTTTCTATGTAATGTTGCAGAAATGTTTTAGTAATGTTAATTTGTTAACTGGGATTGTTAGTCCCAAGCCTGGGTAAAGAAGGAGGGTTAGGTGTAGGGTTAGCAACCTCACACCGTAAAACCGACTTGCTACTGAAACCACAGCAGAGTGGTTGCAGCCCTATGTTCCACAAGGAGTCCACAGAAATAAACACAAAAACATGTCTGAGGAGATTCCTATCTATTCATGAATTTCCTTCATGGAAATCTTTTGTTTCTCTACCCGGCCCCTTAATTTTGTAGTTATTTATTAATTATAGCCTAGTCGGGCACAAGGCTACAATAGTTAGGCTTCCACTGGGGGTCAAAATGTTGTATTCACTTACTCATTACTTAATTAGTGTCCTCACGCTGGCTATGGCTTCAGCCACCCCTGCTTAGGCTCCATATATCACTTTACTACTTACTCTGCCCATTTGTAATATGTGAATTAGATGACAATCACCTGAAGCAGTGTTGCCGATTTAGCGCTAGATTCATCACGTTTCTTGTTTTGGAAATGCAAAAAGCGCTAAATTAGAACGTTTGTGCATAAAACATTTCTGGCTATTTTTTACCATTTTTAGTGTCTTTTTGGTGGTTTTTGGCCATTTTTGGCTATTTAAAAAGAATTTAATGCTTTTTGGTTAGCACAAAAATATTTTTTGAGTTGGCAACACTGAACCGAAATGATGTCACTCACTTCACCCTGTGCTATTTTACCCATAGCTGGGTGGAGAGATGGATTGATGCCTTTCCCAAGGGCATTAATGCTAAGTGAACATGCACTGTCTCAGTCGGAGTTTGAACTACAATGTGGTAAATGTAGTAAAAATAAACACAGAAATAAACAAACTTAGACACCAAAAATAATTGTCACTAGGATGTGTGCATAAAAAACAACTGTAGAAACTTGAATTGACAAGGGTCTCAGCATATTTTTTTCATAACTCTGTAATCACCCCAATCACCCCCACTCCCAAAACAATTAAATTAAAATTAAATAAATAAAATTAAATAAAAAATTAAACAAGAGAACTTGTACTGATAAAAGATTTGTGAATATCAATCGGGTACCATTTGTAATAAAATTCAGTTTTCAACTCTATATCTTTCAGCAGTGTAGATGATATCTTAAGGAAAAGAACTCATAGAGTATGACAGCTCTGGGGAATTTAACTCTTGGATTTTATTCCTTAGATATTCTTCTCCATCATTGATATTTCAAAGCCATTGTTGTAGGGAATTGTGGGATCTCAAACAATTAAGTCTCATTGATCTTCCAGATAGATCTTATGGAAAAATAAATAAATGTTGGTAAACATTTTTGATGGATTGATGTCTTTTTTTTGTTTTTTTTTTTAAATTTCAAAGGAGGTATCTGAATCCTATGTTATAACAGTTACCTCTTTTGAAATTAAAAAAAAAAACTTCTGTTTACCCCATCACATTCAGATATTACACCTGAAGAAGGCCGAAGAATGGATTGTCCGAAACATTGTGTTAACAACACAAACAACAAGAAGGAGTTCAATTGTCTGAAGAACTATTTGAATGTTAATGACCTTTCTCAAAACTATAGAAAATAACAATAGTAAATCTTTCACTTTTAGCATTATTCTGTATGATGTATAAATGTGTAACAATCGAATATTTGTAGCGCAGTTGATTGGTATGGACATGTAGACATTTAATCATATTTTTTATTCTGGTATCTGTTAATTCAAGTCACATTTGAGTATTTTTATAATTATTATTGATATTCAGCACTATTTGTAAGTTGCTGTGCACCTGGGAGAAGAGTAGTAGCAGAACAGGAGGTACGGCTAGTTGCTATCCTTCAGTCTCCTGCTACCACTGCCAATGCAATTGATGTTGTTGTCTGATGACGATGGAATCAGGTAACATCTTCCAACACATTGCAAATTGATATAAGACACTGAAAAAAAGTGCCTAGAAAAAAACGATTGCTGACTTTTTAAATTAGACCTGCTTCCTGGGAAAAACATAAAACAGATTTCTCTTGTTTAAGAAAGGGGAATGCATTAAGCAAAATTGGAAGGGAAAAAAAACAAAGGGAGAAGAACATAAAAAGTACAGGTCTGGTGCGTCACTCAATAAAAACCGTCACGACTTTTGGCAGCATGCCATATTGGGGGTGATCAATTAAAAAATTGGAAAATTATGAGATCAATGACTAAGTTGCTTCTCTCGCCTAAAACAAACTGAATTTTCAAAAAAATAAGTGTGAATGCTGCTGGACACAAATTAAGGGACCAATTTAGCTTAAACTTACATTGCAAATTGAACCCCCCCACTAAAACCCTATTTCAGGGATGCATTTAAAAAAAAACAAATAAACGTTTTTTCTAGACATAATAAGGAGTAAATGTTTAAATTTTCAGCCCTCTAGCTTCATTGGTGCAACCTGTATGCATCATACATACATACATACATACATATATATATACATACATAGCCAGTCAGCCAGACCAACTTGAAAACTGAAGAAACCTATGTTGACAGTTTTGGTGACAGTTTTGGTTGACGGTTTCTAATAAGCATTCCCAATAGTGAAGCACTCAGCCAGGCTCGAGCTCACTACACTGTGTGAACTTGCTAATTGCATCAGTCTACAGCAGTCCACGCAATCGTGGTGGTGGCACGGGAGCTCTGGTGGTGCAATATAGTGGAGGAACCCTGAAAAATCTAAAAAATAGTTCTAAAAAATCTTCAAAAAATTTGAAGTGGGGGAGTGGAAGTCGAACCTACCAGTGAATAAAATAAAATTAACTTTAGTACTTAAAATGGTTTGAAAACAATTGTCATCTTTACCACAAGCTCTTTGCAAATTAATTTCTATCTTTCAGAAAATCATTTGTGCGTGTCAGCGTTTGAATGTGCTTGCGGTTGCACATTGTGTGTGTGAGTTTGTCTGGCATCAGAGTCGAGACAGGGTTATTTTAAAATAATTAAGGGACCGACTCGCCAGTAACTCCTATATAGCGATAAGCAAATGGGAAACGGTCATCCCACTCCTTTTACTAAAAGGGGTGTGGCTTAGCCCAATAAGTATTGGGTTGCCCAGCCTAAGGGCAGATTTTGGGGCAGAGAGCCCGAGACAGCTTCGATTCTTCCCAGGACTTGTCTTCTGTTCGTCTTCCACGCATCACTCATACATATCTCACATGCATAAGAAAAGCAATTTAACATTGTTGTCTTTTAACGTGATAACCCAGCAATCTCCAAATTTGTCCACATGAGAAGAAAAATAAACAAAGAAAAGAGAATCACATTTTCTCATAAATGCTGTTTGTTGCTATTCCACAACCCAGGTCCTCTATTTTCGATCACCACAAAGTGTCTCCAAACCAAAGACATCTGTATAATACTACATCTTTGTGGCAAACAAGAAGACTTACAATTGAAAGGCTGGAGGTCCTCTCTATATTCTGGGTTGATGGGTCTTCTTACTACTAGCTATTCAATTAGGAAAAGGTAAATTACAATTTCCTAAATAAAATGTGACCAATTATAAAAAGCAGTAGTCTCCAAACTATGGCCTGCAGACCACATCCGGTCTGCTACAAGATTTTATCCGGCCTGCAGCATCTTGAAATATTTATAAACAATAAAAATTATTTTTTCCTGACCATGTGGTTTAAATTTTATTCATTCATTTAGGGCCCACAAAAATGTATAAAATATATGATGTGGCTCTCGTACTCAAAAGTTTGGAGACCACTGTTCAAATTGTCAGTCTTGGATTTTGAAACAAATTTTCCAGCAGACTACCTTATGCAAATTTTGTTAAATTACTACATCCACATATATAAAATGCAATGTGTATCCATATATACATCATCGTCATCAGCAGCAGCTGCAGTAGCCATTATAAGCCCACTGCTGGACATAGGCCTTTCCCACGGGCACCAGTCAGTTAATCTTTTGCCCCATCTGTTGTACTTTCTTCTTGCTAAGTGTGCAGCCCATCTCCATTTTTGCCACTTAATTATTTGTGTGATATCCTTCACTGTGGTCCACCCTCACATCCATGTTGATCTTTTTCTATTTCGTAGAGTTTGTATTGTTAGTTTCCATGTTTTGCATCCATATGTCATAGTATACTTTACGTTGTATACTTTACGTTGTATACTTTATGTTTTAAGCATCCGGGGTCCAGCAGGGGGTACTGTGCAGCTACCACCCCATGATTCTATATTTAGGGTACCAAAATGTTCCTTAGGATGTACCCTTTCAGAAAAAAAGATGTTCTCAAGAAAAAGTTGTGAAGAACTACCTCATTTTCATAAAACAAAATGGTCGCCAGCATACACCAACAAAACAGAATTTCATATCTCGTCTCCCAGTTGACATATCTGAGTACATTAAAAGGCTAAATCATGGGTTTCAGACATGGGGAATTGAAAAATCCCCAAAAATGTTTTTCTGAAAGAGGACAGCCTAAGGAACATGTTGGTACCCTAAATGAAGAATCATGGAGGGTGGGGGTGCACGGTAGTCCCTGCTGGCCCCCGGACTACATTGGCTTGATTATTTTCAATATGTCTCCCTCTATACCAAATGCTTTCCAACCAATTGTTATGCCTCGTTTTATTTCAGTTTCTTGGCCTTCCTCTAACTTTACCTGACCTAGGTAAATGTATTCCTTAACCTCTTCTAAAATCTCAACCTTTGTTCTTATGGTATGACGTTGCAATGACATCAGAAACATCAGATCAGTTGCAAAAAAACATGTTGAATACATCCATATATATATATTGGTTTCCTTGTGAGTAACACCTTTCATGAATGCACAGATATTACATTCTGATCCTAGACAGACAGTCGGGGAGCGACACTTTGATGCTAGGCAGAGTGCACAGACTCTGGCCCTAGGCAGAAATGCTGATTCATATATAAATAACCCTGTCATTTTTGGTGGGTACTATACTAGTATCTGTTATATTTGAATAGAATTGGTAGTAGTCCCTATTTTTAATTACACTTTAGTTTTGTCTGGTCTAGGATTGTAAGATCCTTTCTTAAAACATGTCCGGTTAGTCACTCAATAGAAACCGTCACATGACCAAACTATTTTGGCAGCATGTTGTGTTGGAGGTGAGCAATTAAAGATTGGAAAAAGGGATGATCAATGAATAAGTTACTTCTCTTGCATTTTGTTGTATCACTAAAAAAACAAGTGTGAACACAGCTGGACACAAACTAAGGGACCAATTTAGCATAAACTTACATTGTAAATTGAACCCTTCACTAAAAACCTATTTTGGGGTGGAATTTTGAAAAAACTAAAAAAACGTTTTTTCTAGACATAATAAAGGAGTAAATGTTTAAATTTTCTGACCTCTAGCTCCATTGGAGGGCCTGTAAACACGATACATAGATAGATAGCCAGCCTTCCAGACCAGCTCAAAAACTGAAGAAACCTTTGGTGATAGTTTTGATTGACAGTTTCTAATATGAGATTTTTACTCATAAGAGATGCAATGGGGAAAGGGTTAAATACTGTTTTTATGCCACTGGCCTCAACAATAACTCAGTTCATTCATTCTACTAACTTAAAATCTGTGACCAATTTCCGTTTGCTTATATGCAGTAACTCATTTTCAGTGACTTTCTTTCATCAGTTAAACTCATGTAAACTTTCAGTGCATTGAGAATAAAGGCCTCGTCTTGAATCTAACTTCTGCTGGTAGGTTTCAACACATGTCCATCATTTTCCTATCATGGCCTAAGAAAGAATCTCAAAATCTATCAGAAAAGCCATAGCAGCTGCTCTCAATCGATTGAATCTTGTGGATTTTATTTCAATGAACTATTTCCACAATGCCCTGGGGCTTTGTATCTATCGTGAAACAAGTTAACACTTACTGAATTGTATTTACTATACAGAATTACACCTCCCACCTTTGATGGCAAGTTGGGCTATGTTACTGAGGTAATGGCACTAGACTTGTGTCCATTGTTGTCCTGCAGTAGTCAATTAATAACTGCAAGTATCTTAAGGAGGAAAGGACATGACATTTAAATTGGAGGCAAATTGAGTCCGGGTAAATGTGCTGACTGGAAATGGAGTCTGCCAATTAGTATTCAGACAAGCAAATTGACAGAGATGTTTCTTATTTGAGGCATTGCTACCAAGTGAATAGCACTTGCATATATCGTTCAAATGTTAGAGGCGGTGACCAAAAACTGAGTATTTATCCAAACTGCAGGATTGGTTAGTCTCAAATAAATCTAGTTAAATTACAATTTCCTAAATAAAATATCTCTGATTCTAATGCAGGAGTCTCTGGACTATGGCCTGCAGACCACATCCGGTCAGCTACAAGATTTTATCCAGCCTACAGCAACTTGAAATATTCATAAACAAACAAAAAAATTCCCTTAATTCCTGACCACGTGGTTTGAATTTTATTCATTCATTTATAAAGCTAATTTTTTTTCTTTTGCCCACTAAAATGTATAAAATATATGATGTACCAACATTAAAACAGGAGTCAGAATGATTTCTGATTTGAAAATCAGCAATTGTCACCTTTTCCGCATTTAAATTCACAAAACATTTCCGCGTTAGATTTCGCTGCACTATGTTTGTCTGGGGACCTCAGAACTGCAATTTTTCTTCACAAATTTTGAAATTTTCTCTGATCTTTTAACTTTTTTTCATCCATATCTGTGAATTTATTTTTCAAAAATTTCATTTTCAAATGAAAACAGAAATCTTGACTATTTAAAACTTATTAAATTTAACTACAAAGGATATAAGTTAGGTTTAGGGTTAGTGTTTAGGGTTAGTGTTTAGGGATAAGTTGAGGGTTGAGGTTATATAAGTCAATTACAGAACAAATGAAAGCAGCAAACTTGTCATTATCGCAATGGTAGTTTTTGCCACTGAAAAATAGTTTATGCTGTCCATACATTTTGAATTTAACACAGAAAAGGTAACAATTACCTGAAAATCATTTTAGTTCAAATTAGAAAATTAACTCTCAATTGATACAGGGTAATTTTCAATTAAGACCATATTTAAAAAAAGAATCTTGTGCAATTCAAATCGTGCATTAAAAGCCTAAATCTCATCATGACAGTGTCTTTCCTCCTTCACGGACAGGAGCAATAATTATCATTTTGATCGTTCTTATATTATCAGATGTTTCAACAACAATTGCATTTCTTGTCTTTAATAATAAACCTTTGGTTATTAAGATAAAGATTTATTGTCAAAAACATTTAATATTAAAGGACACAGATACGTTTTTTTTCTATTAAAAAAATGTACAGAGACATTAAGAAAATCAATTCAGAGTATCCTAGGCTAAGAAATAATATAATTCCCCAAGTTTCCATTTCTCATTCATTTTTTCCCTGTCAATCTTAAACCCATAATAACTTGGACCCATTTCTACTTGAAGGAACATTATATGGGATTCTGGGCAGGCAAATTGACACACAGACACATGACTGTACCAGGATGTCCAGTAGATGTCACTTAGTACACTTCATGAGTTAAAATCAAAGATAAAATATAATATTATATAAGAGACTTTGCAGATCAATTAAATTGTATGTGACACCAGTGTCACAGTGGGTTCTTATGGGTTAAACCAATAATTACTTGTAATCTAATCCACAATGCTAGAATACTGAGTGGGTGTTGGGAGATGATTCCGTTAGCAGGAAGCTCTATAAATTGTTAACCAGGAGGTCTAGATTTCATTCTTCACATCAGATAGGTGAGACTCATTAATCTCAGCTCATAACTCACCTGTTGCTGATGTCTCAAGATACTTTAAATAGACGCACCTCTTGATCCCTAAGTCAAAAGAGTAACAATACAAGTATTTGTCTGTAGTTTTGAGAAGGGTCATTAACATTCAAAGAGTTTTACAGACGATTGAACGCCTTCTTGTTGTTTATGTTGTTAACACAATGTTTCGGCCGATCCATTCTATGGCCTTCTTCATCCAAATGTAATAGTATTAAACAGAAAATTCCCCACGTCGGCTGAGTGTATAAGTCAGACTCAACAGGGACAAGGTATGGAAATCCAGGCCTAACAAGGAAAGGAAAGAAAAACACCTGAATCCTATGTTATAAGCTTTGCTGCTATTGGGAAATGTTCTGTTTACCACCATTACATTCGGATAGTACACCTGAGGAAAGCTGTACAATGGATCGGCCGAAACGTATTGAATGTCAATATGTTAATATATCATATACAAAGATAGATAACTCTGTTAGCTTTCTTTGTTAATGATCAGTAGTGGAACTCTCCCGTTTCGGGAGTCCCTTTTCTCTGATATTTTGCTGTGTTCAAATTAGTTAGCGGTTTGCGTCCTAGCCTGTTGACATGAACGTTCGAGTGTAAATAAAAGTGAACTGAAGACCCCCAAGAAGTGTATGCGTTTATATTGTGTTATATCGAAGTTGACGGCGGACAAGTGGATCTACAGAGTCTAACAGGATTTCAATCTTCTGAAAAACTCTTTGAATACAAGTATTTGGTCCATTTGAAGCAATAGACCATATAGGAATTGTGCCGGATTAAGGCATGGGCTTTTGGAGCTGCAGCCCTAGGCCCTCCGCTAGCTGGAAGGCCTATAGAGATTAAGTCAAAAGTTATTTCATTTGTGAATGCTGAATCAAAATATAAGTACTCTAAATTAACTATTTAAAAAAACAATCCAATTAATATACTGTGTATATATTAGTAGTAAACATACTATGGCAAAAGGCAAAATTCCACTCAATACATATATGTCATATGATGGTTTGTGACTTTACTTATGTTTAATGGTAAGTAATGGAGAGAGAGGTGTTTCTCCAAGATGAAACATCTAAAGAATGTACACAGATCGACAATGGCATAAGAAGAGCTAAACAAACTTGCTTTCTTGGTAAATGAAAACAAATGTTCTCAAGAAGTTACTGATGTTTTGGAGAAATTTGTTTCCATGAAATTACTCAGAGCGAATATTTGAACTTAAATTTAAATTTAATTGTTTTCCTTTGGAAAATATTACTGGGGCCTCACAGTACCTGTAGCCCAGGGGCCTACAAAACCTCAATCTGGCACTGTATCGGAGTGGATTTAACAAGTAAAAGGCATTCGTATACCTGCTAGGGATGATGGGTTGCTGCATCCAAGGGCATCAGCAAATGAAGATTGTGAAAAAAGTACAACATTGGTCTGTTTAATAATGATTGAATTCTATGGTAGCATCAGGTTGACAGCATTGAGCAGAGTAAAAACAAAGCATAGAGAGAGAGAGAGAGAGAGAGAGAGAGAGAGAGAGAGAGAGAGGGGGGATATATGTAGAGAGAAGGGTGAGAGAAAACAGACACCATGCCTTCATCATGCCAAGTGAAATGGATGAAAAATACTGAAAGATCACTGACTGAAAAATAAAACACTTTGATTCCATTAAAATGTGAGAGTGTGAAGGGGGGGTGCAAATAAAAAGATGGAGATAGCGAGGGGGGGAGATTGCAAAAAGTAAAATCGAGAAAATAAATTCATGTTTGAAAAGACAGATTAACTATTGGGGGCGGGGGGAAAAAAACAATAGAATCAAAACTGAATCTTTTTAAGAAAGAATGAATTAAAACTATCTTAAAGACATGTTTAATTCCTGCGAGCTATTTCAAAAGATTTAAATTTGATTAGAAAGATTTAAAAAAAATATCTTTGTTCAATTGTGTGTGAAAATCTTTGTGTTCCAAATAAAAAATACAAAAAATAATATAGTAAAAACATCATTTTCTAATATTGTCAGAGGTTAAGCAAAATCTTTTTTTGTCTATTTTTCAAAATCAGCTTCTTGTTCTAATTCAACTTTATAATAATGGATCTTTCCCAATTTAAGAATCATTAGTATTTAACATTCTGTATTTGCTCATCCTATTTTTTTAATAGTCTTTTGCGTTTTGGTTTTCATTATCCTTCTTACAAATATAAATCTTTCCTTAGTTCACCAAGTAAAAATAAAGAATAAATGGTGCCGCAAATATCAATCACGAAAGTTATCAAGCAGTTTTAATTTTTTCCCCTGCTGTGTCAGGATCATTAAATTATGCAAGGTAGATTTGAGAATAAGTTAAAGAGTAGTTTGAATCCAGATCTCTTAATATTGAAAGCCTTAACCCTTATATATGATCACCTGAGGACCTGTCAGCCACATGCAAATATTGTAGCCACAAAGACAACATAGTCCACACCAATGTGGTCTGCAAGCGTTTCAAAGTACACTTGTGCTTGAGCAAAGACAGAAACTGTTTTGAGGCATACCACAACCCATTATAATAGCCTGTTTTTGGCCTACACAATAACATATTTAAATCAACTCAGAGGTGTTATCATTTTTGTTAATATCAATTTTTTGGTATCTATTCATTATATGTTTTATTTAACTTTCTACTTTAAT
>VCCN01006736.1:1511457-1521696 GCA_006491835.1 Architeuthis dux | reverse complement strand
ATAACAAATCTTTTCAAATTATTAAGCCTGTATTTACAACCATCAACCTTATAAGCAAAAGCTGACATACCTTATGTATGATAAGATATTTGTTATAAAGAGATTGCTATCAAATTAGTCTTATTATAACTTATCAGTAGTAATTTCAATGAGTGCTTCACTATTGTAGCCCTGTGCCAGACAAAACTAAGTCAATATTCACCTCATGTTTGAGGTATCAATGGTTATTCTTTAGAATGTTTTGGGCACATGCACACATCACTTTATTGAAAAACAAATTCTAATTATGGTAAAAATTAATTTAATGCAGATGCTAATATGATGCAGAAAAACATAGTTTAATCTAATATATTTTAGTTTAATATGAAATCTAAATTCAAAATTAAATTTTGTAACATTATTTCATTCCTGCATAAAATAATACCTTCTGCAGTTAATCACCACAGTGTATATTAGATTAGAGAGAAAACTATTTTGATTTTGGTCTCTTTCATTTTCCTAAGCTTTCTTTCTTCTGAATCCGACTGTAGTTCATTAACAAGAAAGACTTGTGGCTTGCCTTGAAGCTAAAACAGTTATGTATTTGTCACTGTTGCCAATGGTCAGTGATGGAACCATGTTTAAGCCAGGATATCTGATTGCTGATGTTCTAGGAAGACAGGACCTCCCCACTTGGAGGACTGGTATAACAATCTTCCTACCCCAATACTCCCTATCAAGTCTTATGCTGTACTAAGCCAAGCTTGTTATCAATAACATAAAATAACACTGCGGCTTACAGAAACTTCAAAAGAGGGATATATTTATGAGAGACATGCAAAAACATTTCTTTTCTTGGGGAAGACTGAATGTTTCAATAACTTTTCTAAGAGGTGTTTCTTGCTTGATTCAATCTTAGAACTAGGGCCAGCCCAAGCCTTTATGGGTCTCTAAGCAGAATTTGATATGGTAGCTCCCACCATCTTTATAGAGCCCCTAAGCAGAATTTGATTTGGGGACCCCCACAGTTTTTTGGGGACCCTCTGGTGGCCACAGTGCTCTAAGCAGCTGCTTAGTTTGCTTATGCCTTGGACTGACTCTGGTCAGAACAGACAACACCTCAGCCATGCAACAATGAGAGGCAAATGTCCTAATTTTATCACATCAATTTGACACATGCCATTAATGGCTACCTTTGACTTTCATCATATCATTGACATATCTTCATCAATATGTTCTCCATGACCTTATAACAATGATTAGAATCATTTTTGGATATAAACCTTTAATGTCGATCCAACCCATTTTTCTTTCAGTTTAAGCAGATTTCATGTAAAAGTAGATTTCTTCTACTCTCTATAGTTTTGAGAAGGGTCATTAACATTCAAAGAGTTTTTCAGACAATTGAACTCCTTCTAGTTTATGTTGCTAACACAATGTTTCGGCTGATCCATCCGCATTAAAAGTGTTGCTGCTAATACATTAGGATAGTACACCCGAAGAAGGCCATAGAATGTATTGGCTGAAACATCGGGTTAACAACATAAACAACAAGAAGGAGTTCAATCATCCGAAAAACTCTTTGAATAGATTTCTTTTAGTTAGGTAAACTGTTAATCAGCATTGATTTTTAACAGCCCAAACTGGAGATCATTGGCTCAATATTTTTCAGGTGAGATCTCGGACAGAATAATGTAGATAAGAATTAGAGCATATTACATGCAAAATGATTTTGTGCATGGAAAGAAAGGCAATATAAGTTGTTATGAGCTGTGATGAAGAAGTGGGTAAGTGGTTGGTAATGATATCAAGCCTTGTTCATTTTGTTGTTTGGAAGAAGAAAAATAAATTACTTGGCTCGGCTACAAAAGATGGACGTCCCTTTTTATTGGAAGGGATTCAGGAAGTTGAAAAGAAGGTCCGGGTCAATTTATTCCTCATAAGAAGATTTTGGCACAGATAATTGCAGGCATCCAACCACAAACCACACACATATTTTCACTCACACACATGCACACATACATATGCACACATATATATGTATGCTAGATATGATTAGACAATGTGGAAAAGAAAGATTGAGAAAAGCGTGTTACGTCTCAAACATTTTTATATCATGAAGATAAACCTTTATGCCTTTTGTCGCTGTGAGCGACTTCATCAGATTTGAACATTGCAGAGAAGTGCTACTATCCATGCTGGGTAGTAGAAATGAAATTAAATGAAGGGTGTTCTGGTTTATTTTGGTTGAAAGTTGTGAGCTGGTGTGGTATGGGTGTTTAGATTAAGTTGGTCTGTGTATGAGCTATAACGTGGGTGGGGCTAGGGAGTGGGGTGTTTAGTCTTAATCTAAACACACTGCTCCCTAAACCTACCATATTATTCTTATTATATATGTATAAATAAACTAACACATACACATACACATATATATTCCACAATATAAGTTCCACACACTCACTCACCTGATGTTTAAAATGGTGCACAAAGGTTGTGCACTGTTTTTAATATTAATTGAGCGAATGTGTGGAAAATTCATGATAGAAAAACAGAAATTAATACATAAATTATTGTTATTGCTGTGAATATCACCAAATAGAATAATAGTTTTTACCCTTTTCTACATCTGTAGTCTATTTTCTCAGTAGTTAAAATTTTTGCATTCACAAAATGAAGGATTGCCTGATAATCTTTTTCACAAATAAGGAAGTAACTGAAAGGAACTAATGGAAGTAACCAAATACTTCGAAGGTGTACTTCCGTATATAGTTATAATATAAATACAACTCCCCTCCTAAAGGCTGAAAAAATAATTTTCCTGAAAACTGACAAATTTCCGGGGGAAACAAAGGTGTTATGGATTCTATTCGACTAAAACAAATTTTTCAGAAAATTAGTCGACTTTTTTTCCCCACATTAATTTTTCTCAAAAATTAAAAGTTTCCAAAAGAAATGAAGGTTAGATTCAGTATTTAGAGAAATATTAATTTTTTAAATTTCATGCCTAAATACGGTTATTTGAAAAGATTTGTTTACATACGACTGGTGACAGCTTGCTTCTGCTGATAAGACAACATCAAGATATAGCCTAGATATCTCACCGCACTTTTCAAGAATGTATTGGTGGGGCATTTGTTAGAATGTCCAGCTGCCAACAGGCATGTTGTACGTTCAAACCTGAGTACGGTCATGAAACATTTTAAATATCTCTTTGCTTCTATTTTCTTCATGTGTGCACACAAACATCCAAATTTATATATATATGGATATACCATGATATATGATGATGATCATCAACCCTTAATATCTGTCATTGGATATAGACCATCCCCAAGATTTGGCAGATCTCTCTATTGCGGGCATTGTAGCACCAATATCTCCTGAACCTGTCTAAATCATCACACCATCTTATTTTCTGCCAGCTGCATATTAGCTCTGGGTATCCATGTTGCGAGTTGTGACGACCAGCAGTTTTCTGACATTTTTGCAATATGGCCTGCCCATTGCCATATGGATAGATAAATAGTTAGATAGATGAAAACATAAAACATCTCATTATCAACAAATCAACTTATATACCAAGTTATTCCTTTAATAAACTTGCTTCCCCCAATTATATACAAAAAAACATTATTAACAAGCATTTAAAATAATAATGAGTCTTCTCTGAATCAAATTTTCCAAGAAATCAATCTATAGAAAACTTTGTACAAGCTAATTGCTATTCCTGTAACATTATTGATAATTATGATTTGTCCAGACAAAACAAAATTTGTAAATATCTTTTGTAATATCAGAGAAATTGTAGTCTTCTTTGATCTAAATGAGGCAAGTGAAAATTCAATTAACCAATAATTTACACCAATAATTTTACTAGCGGTACCTGTGGAAATACCACGGTTGTTATAAAAACTATAAGATTGTTGGAACCATGAAACACATTTCTTTTGGAACTGTATTTTTTCTGAAGCTTTTGATTACTGGGAAATTTTTGTTGGAGTAATCCAATCAAATTTATGAATAATGTTTAAGCGATAAAAATGGTAATTTAATATTTAACTAGAATTGATAAGTACAGAATTTAGTATGTCCTTAAAAGTTGATACAAAATAAGAAAACTTCCGTCCTACCCCACCTGCTTTTCCCACTTTCTTCCTCCCCTTCCTCTCTTTCTCCATCCTCTCCTCCCTCCTCCCCTTCCTCTCTTTCTCCACCTGGCAATCTAAGATGTCTGCCTACGAGTCAGAGTGTGGTCCACTTCTCTCTCTCTCTCTTTCCCTCTTCCTACCCTCTTTTACTACCTAACTTTCTTTTCTGGACTCTCTCTCTCTCTCTTCCTACCCTCTTATTAATTTTTAAAAAATCACTTAAATGAATGGAGTAGTAAAAAAGAATTTAAAGAAAAAACTCTCATGCTACTGAACCCCAAATTCAAACTCCCACCTCTGGCTGTTCAACGCTATGGAAGTCAACTCGAATACTTAACACAGCAGATACTTTAATTTAAGTATAAAACCATTACGGAAATTATAACACACAAATAATAGTAGGTAGGTAAAAACAAATATATTAAAATATAGATTTATTTTTTCTGAAGAATTTTATCAAGTAGAATGTCCAGGTCAATCAAGGCCCATAACTCTGCAATTTTCTGGTTCTCGTCAGTACATATTAATGTGTTTTTAGTCTTTTTTAAAATAGTGCCTCACACCAGTGATCCATGTCCATGTCATGTGAGTTGAGTGATTCTGGCAAGTTGAATTCCATTTAATTTTTGTGGGTCATTTAGTGCCGAATTCAGTAGAGGGTGATCCCATGTTCCCGTGACTAGAGACTTGAGGGGGGAGAATCCCAAATCCCTGTCACTGAGACAAATGCCACGAGGACCGGGATAAGGGGGGTTAGAGATCCCAAGAGCTTCTCAGGATGAATCCTGAGCATGCTAATGGTGATCGCCTCCCGACCAGCTGGCCAAAATATCCTGTGCAACTTCTCCCAGGACGATACCTGAGCATGCCACAAGGACTCCTGAAGGGCCGTGGTTCTCTGAACTTCGAGGCCATGGTGGTTTTGAAGAATAGATACTACACTTTGATCTTAGCCAAAAGGCTGCAAAGAGATTCTCTTTATTCTCCTCCCCACGGTGGCAAATTATGACATGAAGTGTTTTTTAATGTGGGGTCCTGCATGCAAATGTACAGGCAGAGGGGTGGAGATCCCATGTCCCTGGGACTAGAGACTTGAGGGGGGAGAATCCCAAATCTGTGTCACTGAGACAAATGCCACAAAGACCGGGATGGGTCAAAAGCTTCTCAGGACAAATCCCGAGTGTGCTAATGGTGATCTCCGCCCGACCAGCTGACCAAGATATCCTCTCTCCCAGATATCCAAAGATACCAGAGCATGCCATGAGGACCCCCGAATGGCCGTGGTTCTCTGAACTTCGAGGCCATGGCGGTTTCGAAGCACAGATACTCCACTTTGATCCTAGCCACAGCCAAGATATCCTGCACAACTTCTCCCAGGATGATACCCAAGCATGACACAGGACTGTGTTTCTCCGAACTTCGAGACTATGGCGGTTTTGAAGAACAGATACTACACTTTGATGTTAGCCAAAAGGCTGCAAAGCGATCCTGCAATAATCTAATTGTCTAACTAGAAGTTATAAATGACATCTTAAAAAATCAGAAAATCTTTAAAAAAACAGGACCAGTAAGAAAAATGTGTTAATATAATTGTAAAAACTTAAAATCCACTGAAGAAAATTTTAATATAAAATAACCAAAAAAATATTAATGCTGTGACAAAATTGAACAATCTTATTCTACAATGTTTAGTTACATGTGTATATGCCACTAAAAATAGCTATTTTGTGCCACTGCATTAATATATTTTGTCTGTTTTATGTTGAAATATTCTTGTTCAGTGCTTTTTATGTTTTTACAATTATATTAACATATTTTGCAGGTATGCATTTTTCTTTCTGGTTTATATATGAATAAAAAATTATAATAAAGTAGAAAAATATGATCGCATACAAAAATACAAAGCTTGCAATCTTAAAATAGCTAATTTTGTTTTTGTCATCAACTACTAATTAGTTATTCAGATAAAATAAAATAAAAAAGATAATAGCATATTTTTTGCATAAAACTTAACGTTTTAAAGAAAAATGTAAGGGTTTCCATCAACTTCTTAGAAATATTTATTTATTTAAAATCAACAATCTTTTACATTTATTTATTTAACTATTAACACCACTTGTTTTATATACTTTGATTTGATTACAATAAGTAATTATCACTAAATTACCTTTTATTCATTACTATTTGTTTTCACTCATTTAACGGCGCAGAAATGGTGCCTTAAATTTTCTATTTTTCCAAGATATCTAAACAAAATATAGAGATTGCTAGTTGACAAAATCCACACAGATGAAGTTTGATTTTGAGCAAAAATAGAAATTAATGTTTTTTTCCTTTTTTTTTTAATCATTCCAGGTTCACTGAAACAAACAGGTTTCTGGTGTTTATCAACAGGTGTTATGATAATGGGGATCCAATTATTTTGTTTTTCTTATTCTTTAGCAATATGCAACCCTGCATTAAAAATAATTACGTTTTAAGGTGAGTGTCTCATCTCCTGGGGGGAACAAATATTTCCTGAAATGTGAAACCTTTGACAAAGAAAACAAAATCCTGGAGGTCCACATCTGGGTTTTCTGTTTTTGAAATGGGAGCATTTTAAGCAAATTGAGATTTTAAAAATGGTCAGAGATGCAAAATTTCTGATATACATATTCTCAGTCAGAATATTTGAAATTCATATATTTCTTTTGATTAAGAAAACGGCCGATGCTGTGCTTTGATCTATCTCAAAGAAAGAAAAAAAAAAGGTTGAGAAAGAACATTTTTCACTGCACTTTGAACATTTCTAATAAAAAAATTAATAAATATCTTACATTTCAAACAACATTAATTTTAAAAATTCAAAAATTACATTTAACTCATTTCTTCTGACACTCTTTTCACAATTATTGCACTTGTTAGATATTTAGGTATTGAAAGTCATAAACAGGATATCAACCAAAACCCAAACTGCAGGTGTCAGGGACTCTCATTATATCTCACCCAATCTTCATTCTCTGCCATGACACAATGTATCACATGAAATAAAGATATACCATCATATTTTTATAAACCAAGTTTCAAATGTTCCTTTTTCTCCAAGTCTAAGATGGCTATACAACACACTGTTATAGCTTTAAAAAATATTATTACACTGTGATATATCTTAAAAGAATTATTGTACTATGATATATCTTGAAAAATAATTGCACTACAATACACCTTTAAAAAATTATTGCACAATGATATATATTGAAAAAAAAGGCAGTCGATCTAAGAGTAGGCCTCTCTGACAAAAAACCTCTTTGGCTTGCTGAGCTATAGAAGAAGGGCATCAAGCCTAAAGAGCAGACTTGGCGTACGCAAGCTGATCTCCACTTAAAAAACAACAACCAGTACAGGCGTGACGAGAATAGAATAAGCCAATGACATTTAGATGTCATAGAAAAAGAAAATTTCTCATTGTCTGTTTATTTGACAGCCAGTTAATACGCTTTGTACCGGTTGATAAATAACATTTCTTCAGTGTATGAAGCTGAAATTAGGGGACACGTGATGAAATTGAAAATATTGACATATGTCTTCTTCATTATCAACAGATATTCATTGACAGGGAGAATTAGAAAGTTGTTTGGGACGAGACTAAGTTAATGGCATTCAATAACTCCTCATTTGTTCAGTTTCCTCTCTATTAACACTGCATCGTATTTTTTATTCATTAATAATTTATATGGCTCAGAACAAAATCATCTTAAGATTACTTTGAGTGAAAATTGAAGAGAAATTATTACCAGCAGTAACAATGAATAACAACCTGATTAATTACCTCTATAATTATTCTTATAATGAAGATGATGATGATCATAATAAGAAAATCTTTCAAGTTTTGTCATCATCATCATAGCTATCACCATCATCCCCATCAGGAGACCTCAAAATGATTATTATTAGAATCAGCGCCACCATATTAATGATTAAACACCATCGCAGACATGATGATGATGAGCCATATCAATCATTATTCCGCCACCATGGTAATCCAATCATTGATAAACAGCAATCTTTATGATCAAAATCATCACATCAATCATTGTCATTGAAACTAATACCATTGTTACATTAATCACTTGCTATCATCTGCTATCATCATCATAAACATTATAATAATTGCAATTATGTTGCTTTAAATTTCATAATTTACATTATCGTAAACATTATAATAATTGCAATTTTGTTGCTTTATTTTTTAATTACCATTATCATAAACATTACTATAACTGCAATTATGTTGGTTTAATTTTCCCCCAAATATATATAATGGAAAACTAATTGAAATGCTTGTAAAGTGGAAACAGGATTAAAAACGTTCAAAGTTAAGATTTTGAACAAGCTCCATGAATTAGTCTCCCTACACCCTCTTGAAATCACAGACATCCTTATGAGGTCAAAGAAGATGACACTAGGATACTGAATTCAATGGCCCATCATCAAATCCTTAATGGTGTGTTAACAATATCAAATGTTCATTATCAGCTGTGTCAAGAAAATTCCATAACATACTAGCCTGTTTCAAAACAACTTTGAAAAAATACAGCTCTTTTTAGTCACTCAATAGAAACTGTCATGTTACCAATAGCTTTTGGCAGCATGCCATGTTGGGGGGATAACAAAAATGGAAAAAAGGGGGATCAATGAATAAGTTACTTCTCTCGTATTTTGTTGGTCAGTAATCAATAAAAAAAAGTCTTAATTTTCAAAAAACATGCGTGAATGCTACAGGACATAAATCAATTTAGCAGGAACTTACATTGCAAATTGAACCCACCTACTAAAAAACCTACTATTATTTAGGTTGGGGGGATTTTCAAAAGATAAAAACAATGTTTTTTTCTAGACATAATAAGGAATAAATGTTTAAATTTTCAGCCCTATAACTCCATTGGTGAAGATGTACACCTGATACATACATACATACATATATAACTAGACAGCAGGACCAACACAAAAACTGCAGAAACCTATGAGTTTTGGTTGACGGTTTCTAATATTATAACTATTCTTTGGAATATTACAATAGAGATTTGCTATTTCTGTTTTTGAACTATTGGATCCCAAGCTTAAAGAAATCTTTGAAGAAAGTGATTTCCCTATAAATGAGTGTATTGTAGTTAACAAATCTCAGTTGTAACTAATCCTGAAGATTTAACCATAGACTTGATGGTCTCTAATGAAATGCTCTAACCACAGAGCTACAAAAGTTTTGATCCCTGACAGAACAAACAGGTTGATCACTTGCCTCCTGTCATGGATTCAGAGTGTGCACTGACCGAGTAATGTCAGTAAAAATGATCCTTGTGTCACAAAATAGAAGCCATTATTGTGTAAACAGCTGGTTTCATTTCCTGGACGACAGTGACACTAAATCTTTTATGATTCTTTTCCTTCTTTTTGTTGCCTGTCCATCTCATGGGGAGTGTGGTGAAAAAGTAACAATACAGTAATGCAGAAAAAGTAACAATACAGTCATGCAGACAAGAGCTCAGTTTTCAGAATAGGGTTATTCAGCCTTAACTGTGGGAAGCCACTGTCAATATCAAATGGGGTTGCATGACTATGATGGTGAACAACAACACATCTTCTACTAAACACTTAATGTCCAATTTGCTTCAGTTAGAAAATGAAGAGACTGAAAATTCGGAGATCTAAGTTTCCATCTTATGAATGAGGTTAGTTCAGTATATTAATAAATACTGTTGCAGCAAAAATTGCTTATTCCAAACTGTTTCTTTCTTCAAAGATAATTCAGAATTTTTAAGTAAATTTTTAAGTAAATTGCATCAATTTACTTAAAAATTCTGAACTTCACAGATATTGATTTTGCATACAATAAAGCGTTGATGATGGTCTCAGTATTTGGGGTGATATTTATGCATTAACGGATTTTTCAGATATATGACTAACATTTAAAAAGTCATAATGAGCTTAAGAAAAATCAAAATTCAAACGAAAACCTATTTTGCTTGAATGAGAGATCAGTATTTTTCTAGGATTCTATACAGAATAATGGCAATGATAGTAACACTGTTTATTTGTTTGTTTTCTGTCATGCTAAAGCAAACAGAAAGAGAGG
>VCCN01006736.1:1166877-1179323 GCA_006491835.1 Architeuthis dux | reverse complement strand
AATATCTAAGACATAGAGGATGATGCATCAAGAAACGAACAAATTGAAATTTAAAGACGACCACCGAGAGAGGGTGCGCCGAGAAACATGTATTCTAGCTACCATTGCTTTGTTTATATTTTACATTTTAGTGCTCGCTATTCTTAACAACAGGATTCTGCGCTTCAGTTAACATTTTAAAGATAAAAGCCGGGTAAAATATATAAATGAATCAATAGTACAAAAGAAGAGAGAGAAGGGGAGGGAGAGTAAGGGAGAGAGATAGAGAGAGAGAGAGGTGTTTCCAATAGAAAAAATGTTAGGAGATTTAGATTTTTCCAAGTCTGAATCTCCCGGATGTGTGTTGTCGATGAGTCAACCCAAAGAATAAGAAATGGCTGGTCTTGAACCAAAAAGCCCGAGGATTTAACAAAATTTCTTCTTTCTTGTGTTTTCCCACTAACCAATATTGAGCGTTAACCCATCCCTAGGAGAATAAGGAGTGGGTCTGCGCATTCTCATCGAATGTGGCGAATAAATAGCCAACGGCTTTTTAAAGTTCTGAGTAATTGATTGAAGTTTGGTTAGTTTTCAGGAATAATTGAACAGTTGGTCCAAAACATATACAGGGTGGGTGAAAAGAAACTCTCTATTGGAAATTCGTAATAACTTTATTATTTATTGGTCGATTGTAGTCAAACAAGCTTTACTTTGGACCATACAATAAATAAAATGCTACCACTCTAAAGACCAAAATAAAATTTGTTTCACGAAAATAAAGCAATATTTACAAAAGTTACATATAATTTTTAATAGGGAGTCAATTCTCACCCACCCTTTACATGATATGGAACTTAGTCATAATAATGGGTCGACAGATATTTTTCATTTTGCTCTAGATATTAAAAATTGCTTTTCTTCGCCAATTTTCAATAATTGACAACCCCACTTGTGTTTAATAGCTTTATACACTTTGGGTTTTTTTGCTTATTTTTTTCTCATGGTCTCTGAGTATAATCTGTGTTTCCTCACGCTTCTCCTCCTTTTTCCTCCTCCTTGTTGTTGTTGTTGTTGTTGTTGTTGTTTTTAATAGAAATAGAAACATAAATCATATATTCCGAATTATTAGGTATTTTTCTATTACTTCCTTTATCGCAACTTTTGTTGCTTTTGGGGGCGCGGAGTTGACCTAATGGTTAACAGCAGGCAAAATAGAATCGGCAATCCGGGATCAAATTCCAAACTATGAGAGCGTATCAGTTACAAATATAAATATATGATAGATTATGAGAGTAAGTAGGATAAAGATAATGGCTGTGGTTGTGATGGCGGTTGGGGTGGGGGTAGACTATGGAGAATATTATTATTTAATGCGGAAACAATCACATATTACAGTATAAAGTTTTCTACCGATTAATAAAGGAGAATGCTTAACTGCAAACAAAACGTTAAGGAGTAAACAGAAGAAAATATTCTGAAGAGTGAGCGAGAAAAAAAAAGCGTGTTATTCTACAAAACGAAGCCTTAATTGAAACCAAAACTAGATCATCAATTTAATTATTTATATACATTAAAAACATATAACGTACTGGGTTCTCTGTGAAATGGAATTATCCCAAATGGTAGATCTTCGATTTTTAACACAGAACAAAATCTAACAGTACCTTACTTGTACCTCAACACTGGGACCGACCCGATCACTAAATTGCCATATTTTAATATCATTCTTATCTTGGGTGCAGCAGGAAGTGGATTAAATATGAAGCAGATGGCAGGAAATCTGTTATAAACAGTTTGCAGTATGGAAATGTCACCACGTTATTATTTATAGGCGACATGTACAGAATCTTGAACAGCAAGGCCCTGTGGATAAGCTGCAAAGAGTATTATTTATTATAGATATTTCAAAGCTTAGCTTAGTCGGGCAGAGATCTAAGTAAGGGCAAGATGAGTGTGTTGTACTTCCAGGTGATAAGTGCCGCCTGCCTTGAGAATCAGCATTAGAAACCCTGGATTTTAACTGGGGTCGGATACCGACCAAAGATGTTGATGGAAAATATGCAACTAATCGACTGGATTTCAACATGATTACTCTGCATCCAATGCATGATTTCAAATACAGTCGATCAGTTGCATATTTTCCATCAACATCAACATAAGAATGATATTAAAATATGGCAATTTAGTGATCGGGTTGGACTCGGTGTTGAGGGACAAGTAAGGCATTGTCAGATTTTGTTCAGAGTTACATATCGAAGATCTACCATTTCGGACAATTCCATTTCACAGAGAACCCAGTACTTTATATGTTTTTAATGTATATAAATAATTAAATTGATGATCTAGTTTTGGTTTCAATTAAGGCTTTATTTTGTAGAATAACACACTTTTTTTTCTCGCTCACTCTTCAGAATGTTTTCATCTGTTTACTCCTTAAAGTTATGTTTGCAGTTAAGCATTCTCCTTTATTAATCGGTAGAAAACTTTATACTGTAATATGTGATTGTTTCCGCATTAAATAATAATATTCTCCATAGTCTACCCCCACCCCAACCGCCATCACACCCACAACCATTATCTTTATCCTACTTACTCTAGCAGGTGCTGAGTGTCTGATCAACTTATAATGATGATCAGTCATATTTGCAAATTTCATCAGTCTTGTTTAGAAATTAAAATTGAACATTATTGAATTCTACTGAAAACGCGCACACTTATTGATTGTGATTCTAACGAAATTTAGAGTTCATTCCTTTCCCAAAAAATATCTGCTTGATTAACCCATCTGGTGCACATCGAAATTGAAACTATTATGTTGTTTCTGTCCCATATCTCTATCGCATACTCTTTTTCTTTGATACACGCTAAAGTACAGTTAAAAGACTTCTCAGATTATTGTTACAAGAATACGGGACAGAGATATGTATTTCTATAAAATTAACAAAGTATCATGGAAGTTCTCTGGTTAAAATCAAAATGGAAGAATCAGCTTGATGCATAAGAGATTTATCTATTTTAAAATATGACATATTGGATGGTTAAAATACTAGGCCTTAAAACTGTCAAGTAAGTAACGAGATTAGTTTAATCTTATGAATAAACCATTGACATTTTTGGTGGGTAGGGCGACGGATCTTTAATCTGTCAGTTTTGGTCAATATTGGGATTAGATTTTGTATTTACAGTCGGTCGTATTTTAAATTGGTTTTCTCAGGTGTTCGTCTGCTTATGATGCATAATTGGCTAGTTCATTTAGATAGGTGTCAAGTTTCAATTAGTAAAATGGTCTATTATTTAAGAAGCGTTCTTAGTGATCTAGTTCGAATGGGTTTGCAATGTTTTTTTTTGCTGGGGGAATGCCTTAAACAAATCCCTTAGTCGTTTCCGTGGTTTATTTGGATGAAAATCTGAACGCTATAGCACAGTAGTTGAAACGTAACCTGCATTTAATTTGCATGTATATCTACTATTTAAGCAATATCTTAGCTTATTTAATATTTATCTACCAAAACCTTCAGTAAAAAGGTTTGGAATGAACATGTAGATGTAAACAACATCCTAACATTACATTGATCTGCTCATCTGATGAAGGCGTTCGTTCTTCAACCAGCCATATCGATATGATTATCTCGATTTTGACCCAGAAACAGGAGAGCAGGCATTGGGTAGATCTTTCTGGATCTGCTGTAAGCGACGTGACTGTTTCTTACCTTGTAGATGGTATTTAGTCTTGAGAACAGACTTTAAATTGAGTTCTGAGTCGAAGACGAGAGCCAACTGACCGTAGTTTTGATAATGTTTCATAAAATGCGCAAATGCCTTTAAAGGGAAGATAAAGAAAATAAATTCTGTTTCTAATGCAGTTAAAATGAAGATGTTACTCTAGAGGAACTGAGTAGTCGCAAACATACCACATTGTGTAGTAAAAGATATTCAGTTATGTCCTGCTTCATCCTGATTTTGTTAAGAGTATTAGTAGCACAACTTATATGCTCGTTTCTTTGGCTTCTCGTCTGATCTGTTTGTACTTGATCAATATCCTTGAGGACTGGCAGTTGCGTAGATATAAATCCCACTGTGGTAAATCACATTGCAGCCGATTTCAATAAATCCCCCTTCTAAAAAATATGCTTTCAAAATCGTTCAAAAGAAAGATTAGCTTGATATAGTGCTAAGTACTTCAAACGTCTGTGACTTTCAGTGCAAAAAGTGCAGCAGACTTGGAATAGCGTGACGATTCGACGACAAGTGTAGTGAAATGAAAATGTAACAGATAGAAATAAAATGCATCGTTCGTTATACTTCACGAATGAGTGAATTCCAATAGAAAGACAACATATTCTAAAAATATTAAAACAGAGATGTTAGGTAATCTCCAAGATTGTAAAAGTCAGACTCATCTTTTTCTTAATGTCTTGTCTCTGATTGAGGTATCACTCAAGAAGTAGAAAGATAAGGAGGGAGATGAAGAGAAAAAGAAATAGAAAGATTTTTAAAAAGAGGTGTTGGGTAAGAAGATTATGAAGAATTAGATAAGATAATATCTATTTATCTATCTATCTATCTATCTTGAAAAGCCTTGATATCGAATACTGATTATTTCTGATCTAAGCCGCTTGATAAAATAGAATGATGGAAAAGCAACAAAAATAAGATAGCATATAAACTCTTAAAATATTAATAAATAATCTTTTCATTTAAAAAAGTTGGTTTTCTGTTTACAAGCTAAATTTGTGAGATTACCTAGAAAAATTGCAGAATACCTTTTTTTACCTGGGTTTCACATTCTTTCTCTCTGTTCGTTCATGTTTTCTAAGTCTCCTTTGCCACAGTAGCCATTTTGTTTTTTTCAATCATCTCTCTACTCTTTGTCAATCCTCTTCATTTACCCTTTTTTCATTTATTTATTGCAGATATCTTTCTTTCAAATACTTTCGATTTCCTCTTCCTGATTCTCTTTTTATTTGTTTGCTATTTTCTCTTTTTACGCCGTAGTATTTTTTAAATTTATTTAGGTAAACTTGTGTGGAAATTGTGTTTTTCGTTCAAGCCAATCTTGGAAAATCTACGATATTCTGTTGAGATATTAAATACATCGCCATTCTAAATATATTGACCGGACTTCTGATTTTAAATTCTGAAATGTCAACGCTATTATATATTAAGTTAGATATTTCGTTTTCATTGCTCTGTTTTGTATATATTTAAAAAAAATTAAATCACCATATTTTCCCAATCTTCTTTCTTTTGTTCTTTCTTTCTTTTTTTGTGTAATTCATATATTGTTCCCTACTTTTTCAAAAGAAAACTTTCCACCGAGATTACACCTTTTCTTTCTTTTTGTTTTGTTTCTTTCTTCATCGATGACTTTTGAATTTTGTCTTTCTTTCTTTTTTCTTTCTTCTTTCTTTCTTTCTTTCTTCTTTCTTTTAGCTCCCGTCTTTCTTTTTTCTTTTAACAATTTTATTCTGCATCTTCAATTTCCCAATGTTATTTTCCTCTTTGGGTTTTTAAAATTTCTATCCTTTAATTATTTTAATTTCGATTTTTACCCCCCCCCCTTTGTTTTTTACTTTTCTTCTCCTTTCCTTTATCCTCTTTCTTTCTTTCTTTCTTTCTTTCTTTATTTCTTTCTTTCTGTATTTCCCTTTTTAATATCTTTTCCACTCTCTCAACTGATTATCCACTCTGGACACTCCAGAAATCAACAAGATACCCTAATTGAAAACTGAGCTCTTTTTCCTCAGTTCCCATTCATCCTATCAAATTATGCTAATCCGCTTGCACTATACGGTTATCTTTGGTCATTATGCCATTGGCGCGTTACTTTCCAGCCTTAACCTCTTCAGCAAAGGGCAAAATAATCCCCGTCAAGTGCAGTCAGGCTGGAGACACCGCACTTCATATAAAATGAAAGCAGAGTTGATTACAAGAAATATGTTTACAACAATACGTTCAAGCAAGTATGAGGAAGCGCCAAGCAGAAGAAATAATAATGAAGATTATAAAGACTAGTCACTCAATAGAAACCGTCACGTGACCAACGTCGTTTGGGAGCATGTCGTGTTGGGAGTGATCAATTAAAAAAGTTGGGAAAAGGGGTGATCAATGAATAAGTGATCACTAAAAAGAAGTCTGAATCATTTTAGCAGAAACCTACATTGTAAAATGACCCCCCCCACACTAAAAGCCTATTATGGGGGAGGGGTTTAAAAAAAGGTATTACTAGACATAATAAGGAGTAAATGTTTAAATTGTCAGCCTCTAGTTCCATTGGTGCGACCTGTACGATACATACATAGCCAGCCAGCCAGCCGGACCAACTTAAAATTGAAGAAACCTATGTTGACAGGTTTGGTTGACGTTTTCTAATTATAAGTCTAGATAGCTGATCTAATCCTTTCATCAAAGACCATCGGAACTATTATAATAGAGTATTTGCCTTTTTCGTATTTTCACATAATAATAATAATAATAATAAGAAGAAGATAAAGAAGAAAGAGAATAATAAGAATAAAAGCAACAATAAGAATGATCAATAAGGATGCTAACATCTTCGTCATCTCTAATATTCCATTACAGTCTTTTCCCTTTTTATCCTTTTGTAGAGGAAAACAAGAATAAAGGACATGACAGATATTGGATTTAGCTGTTCCGGGAGCATCACAGAGTAAAACTAAAAGAAAGCAAAAAGCTAGTATCTTCACCTCGCCAGAGAACTGAGAGAATTATGGAACATAAAGATGAAAGTAATGCCAATTGTGGTAGGAAGCCTGAGAACATTCCCGAAGAGCCTCGCAAAGAGGCTGGAAGGACTGGAAATCCGGGGAAGAATCGAGTCAATCCATACTAAAATCAGCTAGAATACTGAGGAATGTCCTGGAGTGATGATGATGATGATGATGATGACGATGGCGATGACGATGATGATGATGACGATGACGATGACGATGACGATGAAAAAATGTTTGCTGATGATAAAAAGGCTAAAAAGGGTAGATGTAGCAAAAATAGTTTTAAAAAACAAACACCAGTAGAAATTATTAGAAGCCATGATCCTAATCTGTCAACATCAACATAGGTTTCTTCAGTTTTTAAGTTGGTCTGGCTGGCTAGCTGGCTATGTATGTATCGCGTGTATAGGCCACATCAATGAAGCTAGAGGGCTGGAAATTTCTCCTTATTATGTCTAGAAAAATCGCTTTTTATTGTTTTTAAATTCCAGTCAATAATAGTAGTAATTTAGTAGGGGGTTCAATTTACAATGTAAGTTTGTGCTAAATTGGTCCCTAGTTTGTATCCAGCAGTGTTCACGCTTGCTTGTAAAAGTTCAGAGTTTTTTTTAGTGATCACAGCCAAAAGGCAAGACAGGTAACTCATTCATTGACCACCCCATTTTCCATTTTTTAATTGATCACCCCCAACACAGCCTACTGCCAAAGGACGTTGGTTACATGACGCTTCCTGTTGAGTGACTAACCAAACCTGTTATACATTGATTCATTCGGCCCACTTTCCTCGTCTTTGTTGTTTTTCATCACAACGTTTCGGCATCTGTACCCTCCGTTCCTCCTCCGGATACAGCAACCGAAACGCTGTGATGAAAATAGCAAATATGAGGAATCACTGTATAACAATGTCTCAGAAATTCAGACTAAGGAATGCCAATAATGATAACTAATCAAGATTGATACGAACAGCAAAGACATAACAAATAAAATATTATTGAAAAGAAGTAAATAACGAAAGCTTATAAAAATTGATGAAGATCTTCCAGACTCAACGAGTACAATTACAAAAATAAATCTATACTAGTATTCTGCTTGTTCGTAAGTTACGTTTCCTGACCGAGAATCTGGGCGCTACAATTTAATTAAGTAAATCCTGCCGTGATTCGAACCTCAGACCTGGAGATAAGCAAACCTTCTACTGCTTGAAGGGTGAAATTAAGGGTATAGTGTGAAATTAACTTCCAAACACTGAGATTTTGTTTTTTAATGTTTGTAATTTTTTGAATATTTGATGCGTTAAACTCAAAATAAAACAAGGGAAACTAAATTTAATATTCTATTTTAATTTTAATTACATTTCTTTTAACAAATCAGTTGTTGCTTTAAAGTTTAAATTCTTTCATCGCATCTTTGATTATTTTTTTCAACTAATAATTAATTTCATTATTACTGGTATATTAAATTCATAGAAAAACAAAAAAAATAAAATGCAATAACAGTTTTTTTACATACGGTGAATAGGATATCAGGTTAAATGAAGAAAAGTCAAACTTGGCGATGAAGACGCCATTTTCTTTACTGTTCCCATTCATCGTATGTAAAAGAATTGCTATTGTTGTTGTTCTTCTATGAATTTAATATCTTAGCGATAATGAGATTAATTATTAATTGAAAAAATAATCAAAGACAACGGCATCAGTTCTTTTCTGAGAAAATAAAAAAAAAGTTATTGGAGGATCGATTCATGAAGTTGCCTGAAAGATGACAGGAGATTGTGGAACACAAAGATAAATATGTTATTCAATAAAGATATTGTCGGAAATTAAAAACAAACTGGCTTTTATTTTTACTTAATACACCAAATGAACTTTTCGGATAACGCAATATTTGCCAAAAATAACACTGACAGGCAGCATTGTTCCAAACAGTCAGGATTCTTTGAAAAGACATTGGAATGGAAGCTGGAATTTAAAAACAAGTGCACAACAGGTATGGTTAGTCATTCAGTAGAAACTGCCACGTAACCAAAGTCTTCTGGCAGAATGCCGTGTTGGGGGTGATCAATTAAAAAATTGTAAAAGGGAGTGATCAATGAATGTTACTTCTCTCGCCTTTTGTTGGACAGTGATCACTAAAAATCCAAATTTTCAAAAAACAAGCGTGACCAATTTAGCATAGATTTACATTGCAACTTGAACCACCTACTATAGATCTATGGTGTGGCGAGAGTCAAAAAGTAAAAAGAGACATAAGAGGAAATAAATGTTTGAATTTCCAGCCCTCTAGCTATACGCGTGATACATACATAGATATATACATACATAGCCAGCCAGCCGGACCAACTTAAAAACTGAAGAACCCTTGGTTGACAGTTTCTGATATCCTAGTAGAACAAGGAAGAGTTTGGAGACAGTATAAATCTTATCAAATGTATAAACACATGGGTAGTATCCATAGTATTATATTCTGGACGCTTCCTAAATTGAACCAGAGGAAGTGAAATCTATAAATAAAGCGACTAAAAAAGGGATTAATGACCATGTCAAAAGCACTGGATGATTTTGATTCTATATGAATAGAAAAAAAGGAGAAAACTCATCCGCGTTGGGGACTGTATTGACATACCTACCAAAAGACTAACGGGCCACACACGACAGGAAAAAAACTAGAAAATAAGAATGGCAGCTTGAAACTGAAACAAAACTGTCAAGATATTGCAAATGTTAAATCAGTAAACTCCAACACTAGAAGGAACAATGGAGAGTTCGATATTTCAGATGAAACAATGTAGACATGGATGCACAAAGCACACTTTAAAAGGGAAAAGGAACCAATAGTGATGTCAGCAAGTACATCAAAATAAACTAGACCAAAGCCATATTTTACTAGACACAACACAATTGAAAATGTTGCAGTGTGGAGACAGAGATGAAACTATACTTAGTGAATATAGCAAATTGGGACAGAAGAAGCACAAAATAAACCTGACCCAGTGGGAACGGAGATCTACTGGAAATTGTGCAAACGACTGGGATTTTACAATGCAGAACAATGGAAGAAACCAGAAGCCATCCTAATATGATATGAACAGTGAAGAAAACGATAGTAAAGATAATGAAATACCCAAGAGGGACACTAACTGCAAACATAATTGTATTAAGAGCATATATCAAGATGATTATATTCAATAAAAACAATTGGAAAATGGAGGGCAATAATAACTGGCGATGATGATGATGATGATCGCGTGTCGTTTGCATATCGACATGTACAACCTGTTATACCACACATACAGACAGAATGGAAATAGCAATGCAAGGGTTTAGGCGATTGGTGCCCAATGGATATCAAGCGCAGCAAGAAAAGACCAGACATAAGATGGAGAGATGAGAAAGATTTGCGGGTAAGACATGGCAAAGGTTAGCACAACCGCGGTCGTCATGGAAGGAAAGGGAAAAGGCCTTTGTCCAGCATTGGACTTATAATGGCCGATGATGCTGATGATGATGATGATGATGATGACAAAAAGAAGAAGAGGAATAAGATAAGGAGGAGGAGGAGGAGGAGGAAGAAGGAAAAGAAAAAGAAAAAGAAAAAGAAAAAGAAGAAGAAATTGATTTGACAGTTCGTTTTCAACGGGCTGCATTTACACAACAACTCATGTTCTTTGTCTTCACTTCCTATCGGATTTCACATTAATCAAAGAATCAAAATGCCCTGAGTGTGATTCATTTAAATAATATTTATTGTGAAACTGATAATGTAGAAAATTCTCCGACAGGATTTCCCGACATTTTCTGTGAAGATATCCACCGGAGCGTGGAGCCAAAAAAGAGAGACTTGTTGAACAGCAATAATAGAATATTTTTTAAAAGAAAAAAGCTTAAAAAATCTTTAGAAAATACAAAGATATCGAGTCTTTCCTTTCTTTATTTTTTCGTTTCAGACTAGAAATATAGCCGCCCGTTCATTCCATTACACTTTGCACAGACACATTTCGCGCTGGAATTCGTCACAGCGAGAATATCGCCGTGAGGCAAAACTTCCTTTGATAGGAGAATGGAGAATGAGAATGAAAACTAGAGGGAATAGAACAGTGAATGAAGAGCTAAAATAAAATAGATGTAAATTTTAAAAAGAAAAAAACTGAGATGAAAAAACAAAGCATAAAAACTGACAACTGCAAGTTTTTTTTTACATTATTTTATCGTATTATTCATTATTATATTTTATATTGAAAAGCAAAGATAATGCCAAGGGTGCAGTGATGAGAAATGAAACGCTGGCTCCTTTCTGCGGTGAGCGGTGCTCTGAGGCAGGGGATGTTTTTGTTCACATGGTAACGCAAGAATCTGCATCACAACGAAAACAAGGCATATACGCACAATTATGCACATTATCTAACAATATTGATTATTTACATTAAATGGAAGAAACAAGTGTTTTTCAGTGAAGGTATGCAAATAACTTGTACATATATATATATATATATATATATATATATATATCATCATCATCAGCCTGTTTCCTCAAACTCTCTAGACTCTTATCAATGAATGTCGCAAAATATGTTCAGAAACGTTCAGAATATGTGAATAGCTTATCACTGTTTGCTGTAAAAGCTTAAATAAATGTGCAGATAATCATCAATAAACCATACACATATAAAAAAACAATCATTCTGTCGCTTCATTGCTCTTGAAATATTTGAATTTTTAATCAGCAATTGATTTTTAAAAAATCATATTTGGAGGCAAAACTAAGTTTAATTTTGTGGGAAAGAACACTTTCCAACTAAGTCATCTGTTTTAGATTATTTAAGTTATCGCTGTAATGTCCTGCAAAAATAAAAATAAACATATCTTCTAAGAAAATGGTGACATCATTAACAGATACTTACTGGGCAAACTGGGCTCTACAGCCTTTGTTGGCAACCAGTCTAGGAGAATGACAACTCTGAATTCAAAATCTGGAAAATCCAATCGTTACTGGACTTGGCGGACTGCACAGAGGAAACCAACAGTTACTTCAATGGGCAGAGAGTCTATAATCAGCAATGCGGTGTGGAGAGCGAAGAGCACGATGTGATACAATGAGCGCCCTGATCATCCACTGCACCGTGGTCTGTCTCCAGCCGCCCTGACTGTGTGTGGCCACTGGATCCAAGCAGATAGAGACGTGACTGTGAGGCTGACGACGGACACAACTCTCCCTCACTTTAACCCAAGTCAAGGGTAAGTCATGACTTCAGACCCTGCAATGCACCTGAACCACTCAGAACTGAAGCCATGGTCATCTACGACTACGAAGGACGAACATCATTATCATCATCAAATGGATAATTAGTTGTTTGCTCGTTTGTGAGAGACGTTTTTGTGGGAAATGTTTGCGACATCAAATTTTAAAATGCTGATTCTGGTTGGTCGTGTTAAAATCTGATACAAAAATGTGACGGAGAAGGAGAACCATAGAAATCGGATGATTTCGTATACCATTTTACCATTTTAGATCGAGAAGTCTCAAGTAAGAGCAACATAGGCAGTATCCAACTTATACATACGTCAGGTGCATTAATATGTCCGTAGCCTAATGATGAAAGAAGCATTTATTTTACACACCAGATATTTATTTTTCAACATAATCCCCTTCCCTCTGAATGGACTTAACACAACTCTTCCCCATTATTGAACTTTTGTCACTATACTTTGAGAACCAGTATGCAAACAACAGGCAAGG
>VCCN01006736.1:782667-793573 GCA_006491835.1 Architeuthis dux | reverse complement strand
CGGCTGAGAAAATTGATATTTAACATATTAGGAACCGACCGAACGACCGACCGAAAAGGGTATAGGACGCGTGGACGAATCTAAAAATCAACTGTGACTGTCCGAAATACTTAAATGGCGCGCTCATGCAAATTAGTTTACATGTCCTTTAAGCAAGATAAACAAACTATACCTGTTCTCTTAAAATATTTGATTTGGGAGAATAGCACATTTCTTCTACGAAATAAATTGGAATCCATGTTAGTCCTGGTTTTCACATCAGTTCAGTTCGTTCGCAGCTAATAAGGGTTCGATTTGCCCGCTATTAGTAGTACTTGTTTCTTTTGTTGTCATTACTCTTGGTCTTAAAATTTCCAGAATCCATTGAAAAACATGGTTTCTTCAAGATTAATTTACCGTAATGATTCATTTTGCCCAAAGGAATTTCCTATATTCGCAACGAGCTCCATTTGTGCAGTGTAATTCTATGGTAGATGAAATTACAATGCAAGAACGGTGTCTCTCAGCTTATACACTATGCTTTAATGGCTAGAGTGTATAAGACAATGCTTGATACTCATAAACATCTGGTTAAGTATTCTAGTTTGAGCTTCGTTCTGTGCTTATTCTCTGGTCCGTTTTGTGTTCGAAACCGTCAACCAAAACTGTCAACGTAGGTTTCTCCAATTTTCATTTGTTTACGATTCATTTATTTTCCTTACAACGCAAGAGCTTATTGTTGTAGGTTTGGGGGCTCGTATGAAAAGAGAGCTAGATTCACAAAGAAAATGATAATACATTAATAATTGAAACAGTATTTCCGTTTCATAATTAAGGTGCTTTCTGTTCAGAAACAACCCAAATAAAAGCCTTTCTCTTTGCATGTTCTAAATTTATAATACGGGGATTGAGAAAATGGTGTCTCAGGTGTTCAGCTTAACCCTTTATAGAGCATCCCTAAACATATTTTAGATATCCAAACAACCTTTTTGTATGTTAAACTAGACCTAATTACAGGATATTTTCATTTTCAAGTTTTCTGAAGTTTTTTTGTTTACGGGAGCAAAATCCCTCTGATGAAGTGATCATATATGGTGCCTCGCTCAAAAAGTGACCAAAATGGAAAATATAAAAGAATTAAAAATTAAAGTAGAAAGTTAAATAAAACATAGAATTAAAGAATAGCATTCAATATAATGAATAGATACAACACATTGATATTGACAAAGAAATAACACCGGGTTGATTTTAAAATGTTATTGTGTAAGTCAAAAACAGTCTAATTTATTGCGGTGTGGTATATCTCAAAACAGTTTCTGACTTTGTTCAAGCTCAAGTGTACCTTGCAAAGCTTGCAGACCACATAGGTGCGGATTATGTTGTCTTTGTGGATACAATATTTGCATGTGGCTGACGGGTCCTCAGGTGATCATATTTAGTCACTTGCCCCATAAAGGGTTAAATGAATATCCAGCATTAGTCCACACTGGAGTTTCTTCATTGTTATTGAATCAAAATGACCAAATTATACATATAATAGTCGTATTCGTTCAGTAATGCTTGCATTGATTCATGACTACTGAAAATTGCTTCTTCCTGATTTTTAATGCATTTCTATAGAAAAATAATTTGCAATACATCACTTTAGTAAAATTATTTCCATTGAATTTTTATAGTAAAATCAACAGTGCATTTACATTATACATATAGTATGCCTATTTATTAGCAAGGATTGCCTTAATATCTATCTTTCTTCCTGATTTTCAATGCAACAACATAGGGTAAAGTGAGTGGGTAGGGATAAAACAAACAAATCTTCCTTTTCCTGGGTTCAGATGCAATTGGTAGTTTCCCCTACTGCCAGAATGTTCTGTGTCACTATAAACGTTATCACAGGAGTGAATGACAGTTTTGACGTATTTGTTCAATAAATCCTACCGTTATATCACAGCTTATATAAACAGCTAGTTATTAAATAATCTTGTACGTAAAATACCGTAAATAATGTAAAATTCTATAAAATATCTATAGAATTAATCCTGAAAAATGATATACGGTTATTGAATTGTGTTATATTTAAAATAAGTTATTGTTTACTAAAGTTTCCAAACTTAATTGTTAAACGTTGACAGTTTGTATAAGATTGTACTCGCAGTATTTTCTTTTTTTCTTTTTCGTTTTTTTTCTTTTTTGTTATTGGAAAAATCATGAAGCGTATTTTTGCACCATTATCGCTTCACTGACTTTGAATTAGAAATTTAAAGTAAATTCAAATCGAAGAAAATGTATTCATCCATGCAATAAATTGCCTAATACCCTGGAGCCTTCCTTGAGTCGACAGATAGGTAGACACTGACCGACTGAGAAAGAAAGAAAGAAAGAAAGAAAGAAAGAAAGACAGACAGAAATCTATAGATATGAACATACTGAGATGTGTAGGTATGTGTGTGTGTACTGAAAATGATGCTCATATAATTCATATATGAAAACATACGTAACACATTTATACAATCAAAAGCCTAGGTTCTGTGAGCTTGTTGCGTGGGCAGCCTATTTAAAAGCCTAGGTAGAGATTTGAGCGCCTGGGCTCCTAGAGGGGCCCCACCAGTATATAGTGACATCTGTATAATGTTAGCAGAAATGCAGTTGGTGAACTACTATTCACAAAGCTTTGTGGGGGCCGCCTTCCATTGGGGGCCCGGGGCGGTTTCAAATCGCCCCCTCCCTCAGCTACGCCCCAGCTTATTCGATTGATTTAAAACTCGAAGTAGTCATGTCTTTGATCTGCCGCCATTTCGTGTCGTTTTCTGAATCCCGACTGAGTTACTTTTCACGCTTTTTGTATTCAAAATAAAAATATTCGTATATGCTTTTTTTTTATTAAATGAGAAGATAAAAGAAAGAAAAAGAAAAATCTTATATCACGATGTGCATTCAAAGTAAGTTTAAGGTTAAGACATATATAGGTGAGACAAAAACGTCTAGAGCGTCTCGGCGCGTGATTTTGCAACAACTCGCATTAACCACTAACATAGAGTGTATCATAAATAATAAGCTATTTATTTGTAAATAAAAGAATATAGCTGTATGGTTGAATATAAAGGACGCATGTCGGTCAGAAAGACAGGATCCCAAGTATAACGGGATGCGAGTTCAAACTTCACCAGCGGCTTATTCTTTATTTCAGATTCGCGCTTTTTACTTAGCGATCGTAAAATGATGATTTGGGTGTTGCGATAAAAAGCAACAGAGATAAGATAAAAGAAACACTAGTAAAAAAAAAACTAGTAGTAAACGACAATTCATTATTTAAGAAACTCAATTGCTAATACAAATACTAAGAATGTTCTGCGTCGCTATATATGTAATCATATGAGTGAATAAAAGATTTAAAGTTTTTTTTTCATGAATCCTACCCCTGATATCACGGATTACCTAAACAAATAATATAAATATAACAACGGGAGTGTAACTCTCTTACTGCTTTCGCAAAAACAAAACCCGGGACCAGAAGAAAACATTCTTTGTTTGTGCATGTCTTATATATACAGATACGTAGATATTCTTTTTGTATGCGTGTATGTTAATATGGTTGCCTCGTAGAACACTTGAGCGCATATTGTAAGCTGATTTGTATGAGACCATGCTTTTGTGCACCTTAGAGCACTTAGGTGTATTTCTCGGCGCACATATTCCATGCTCGCATGATGCGTGGGCAAATTTAAGAGCTTATATGAGTTCGTACAATTATGTTCAGTGGCTGCATCCGCAAATATCGGTGTGCGCATGCGCGTTCGCAAAACTAAAATTATTGCCTTCAAATCTGTAAAGGAGAGAATCCAGAATGTGTGTTGCGCACGCGCGTCTATGTGATTCTGTACGAAACGAGAAGCGTATCAGCGAACAATGTTTACGAATATACGTTTCGGAATGGATCTTGCGCGCGTTGAACAGAATGCCGGAAAGAGAGCGCGGAAGAGAATATGGCGATGACGACTTTCTGCATTCCTCAAATGGAACAAAGCAAAAACAATTATCCGACGATTTCTCTTTCTTTTTTTTTTCTTCTTCTCCAAAATGCGGTCAGAATCTCCCGCGACACTTAGATTCCTCTTGCGTTTAGCTGATTTCGTTTTGCCAATTCCGAAAATGTCACAAGTCGCATTTTCGAGGAAGGATACTTGTATGCTTCGCACATGAAGAAAAAAATATGTTTTCTTAGTTCTAGCGATTATCATACAAGCGTGTGCGTACAACATGTACTGCCTTTATGCTATGCACTGGTACACGCATACACATTTTTGCCTATAGGTATCTAGCTTCCTTCTGCTTCATTTGAACTCTGCTCCGCTTTTTTATCAATATATTTGTCTAATACTGGTCTCTCAATATATACACATCTCTTTTCTTCATATATCCATGTTTTATCTTTCGGCGTTTGTTCTTTCTTTTTTTTCCATTTTTTCCCTACATTTTCTTCTTTTATATTTCTTCTTATTTTAACCATTCCATTTTCTACATCTCTATCTCTAACACCTCCTCCTACTCCTCATTCTTTCTCTCTATATAACTCACTACTTCCCCCGAACACTCAACGACCTAGATTGTGCTAACCTCTGCCACGTCTTACCGGCAAACTTTTCTATCTCATCTCTCCATCTTGTATCTGGTCTTTTTCTACTTCGTTTACTGTCCCATGGGCACCAATCGGTTAGTCTTTTCCCACATCTATTGTCATTTCTTTTTGCTAGGTGGCCAGCCCTTCTCCATTTTTGCTGCTTAATTAGTCGTATAATATCCTTCACTCTAGTCCTCTCTCTGAACCATGTTGATCTGTTTCTATCTCTTGGAGTTATCCCTAGCATTGCTCTTTCCATGGTTCGCTGTGAGATTCTAAGTTGGTTTTCAGCTCGTTTTGTTAATTTCCATGTTTCGCATCCGTAAGTCAGGTCCTCTCTCGAGGGTGTCTCAAAAGTCAAGAACGCCTTTGGTTCCTCCCTAAAGGCTAATTTCAAACATGTGCGAACCTCGTGACTTAATGATCTATATATAAACATGTATTTTTATTCGATAGAATCCATTTAAAATACTATTTAATTCAGATGCTTAGGTGTTTTGACGGTAATTTGAATAATTATAAATACACGAACGCTTGATATATATACCCAGTTATACCCAAACTTGCCCACACATCATTGATCTTTCCATGGCTCTCTGTGCTATTCTGGGTTGGTTCTCAGCTCGTTTGTGTGTGCGCACGCGCGTGTGTTTGTGTGTTTCTCTACTTCTATCACATTCTCTTCAATATACATCAGCCTCTCTTTTTTCTCTTAACTACTCTGTCTTATTTGCTTGCTCATGTTGCGTCTAAATTTGGTTTTAATCTGGTTTTCTATTAGCTTTATACCTGCATTCGTATTCACATATATAGCATACACTATCTTATATTCATGTTGCCTTGAGTATGTAAGAAACAATATAACTGAGATACATAGAACAGACTAAGATAGATAGATAGATAGATAGATAGATAGATTGATAGATAGATATGAAACTTGGCTTACTACACGCACCAGACAACATGTTGTACAAATATTTCAAGAAAAAATGTCCATTCTGCTTTCATTGATAATCAGCATTCGAAATCCTAGATTTGAATTGAGCTTGAACATTGCCCACTAACGCTAGCGAGATATACGTGACCTCCTAAGCACCTAAGCCGCCTAGCAATCCCTCCCGAAACCGTTGGCCTTGTAAGCAACTGAAGATCTTCTGAGTTAAATACACTTGTAATTTCAGTGTAAAGATTATTGACTCTCTGAGTACCTTTCTCTAGTAGCCGAAACTATTCCTTCCTCTTTGTAAAACTAATATATATATTTCCTTCTAAGGAAGATGTGTGTTGTTATAACATCTGGACAACGGAACATAATCATTTTAAAAAGAGGTAACGGTGGAGAGGGAAAGGAAATGTAGCAGTACGACACTGACTGCTTCGACCAAACACGTGGTCAGATGGCTGCTCCGGGAAGTAAGTAAAGTCGTTACTTGATCTATTCACAGGAAAATAGTTAGTTTAAAAGCACACGGTGTAATCGTACACGCCAAAATAGACATCACATATGAAAATGTATAGGTAACATTACAAGTTTTCATTTAGGACATTATGAAGTCCGATCCTCGCTAACCACAACAGCAAGGGTCCATTCCTAAGCAACGTTGAAAAATGAACGGCAGCCAAACACGTTAATCAGTTTACGTAGAAAGATAGATAGATAGATAGATAGATAGATAGATATGAAAATACTGAGATAGATCCCATGTATTCTATATAATATATTATACGAATATGGCACATGAAATGATGCACATACAATCTTTATCGTTTTATTTGAATATTTTGGGAAAATACATTGATTTTATTTTTGCCATTTAAATTCTGAAATTGAATTTGGTGTCTTTTGAAATGGTAAATTGAACACCATTGTTAAATTTCACAGCTTCTCTCTTCAAAATATTTATAAAAACAACGTAAGCGTGCAACAATAACAGTGACATGACACGGAAATGAATAATTCACTTCTTTATTGAAACTCCAGATTTAAATGAACAGATTTTAATTCACACGTTTCTCCATTCTTTTCTATCTTTTGAATTAATTGTGGATACGTTAGAATGAAATTGTACAGTAAATGTTATTTACTATTTCAAATGCTACTGGCGGCACGTGACGTATATATACGTATATATCCGTAGCTTGACACGTAGTTATCAGCTAAATTTTGATCAGAGGTTTCACTGTATAATGCTCAATCTATGTGATTAATACTCACCACTTAACCAAGTGCGCAGACAAGAAAAGAGATTATGTTGGAAAATATGTTGTGTGTAAAATAAATGCTTTTTACATCATTAGGCTGCTGACTTATTGGTGTACCTACGTAAATTTCATAAGTTATCCGTTCTCCTTGGCGCAACATTGTGCCTGAGGTCTCTCTGGAAAGTATACAGCCATTTTGAATATCTCAAGAACCGGTTGCGCGGCCTTGGTAACCAATCAGAGGGGACCTTACTTCGCATGCGTGATAATATACTCTCGCGTGGTTATTCAGTCGACAGGAAGACTTTGTGATCGCCGCATTACCAATGATTGAGTCTGTCCATACTTTAATCAGTGCAAGGTTCGTTTTTGTTGTTGTTTTTTGGAGGGGGGGGCAAATATCGCATCACCCAAAGTCTGTTAGCCTCCTTACAGCCCATATATGGCTCCCTGCGACTTTTGCTGTTTAAAAGGTGGGGAAATTTCAGACCATGGATCAGATTAAGGAGAATACGACGAGCTGATGGCTATCCCGAAAGAGGACTTTGCACACTGTTTTAAAAAGGGGAAGGCACACTGGGGTAAGTGTGACGTCCCAAGGGGGTACTTTGAAGAGGAATAGGACACGGTTGTCCTAGGAAGGCTATTTCTTCGTTGATATTAAATGGCTTCATACTTCAGATCTCATATATGTCAGCTATATTTGCCGAGTGTTTTCGAGTTCACCGAATTTTTCTAGGCTAGAAAATAACCTATCACTAGGGGAAGCAATCATCAGATCAAATGTCTCCTTGTCTTATTTTCATCTCCACATATCATGGTTCATTGGCCGAAGCTTTCATAATTTTGTCACATTTTGCATGATTCACAGCTGGACTATTTAATTCATTGTTAGATATAGCTATGAACAAAGTAACGCTTATTTCAATACAGTCTGATCATTTCAAAGTGTCGAAGCAGTAGATGGTTGTCAAGAATCAAAATGGCCACTGCCACGTCCAGGCGAAAATGTTGAATCGAAGAATCCCCTAGTTTACAAGATGAGGTAGGCTAAGATAAATTTGTTGAGAATGCAGTTGAGTCAGAATCTTCCCGGTCAAATAAGGATGACCATAAATACAGCAAAAACATAGTCATTTTAGAAGAACGGTTTCCTTTAATTTTCTCTCTCCAAAAACAATGGACCAGCAGGATCAGAGGTTAATCTTTTATTGAGTATTTAAAGGATTAAATGATTAAACTTGGTTGTAAGTAAATGTATTGAGGTGCCGGTGGCCTGACGATTAGCAGCACGGAAATTGGAATCGGCGACCTGAGTTCAAACTCCATCTATGACAGAGTGCGTTGACTTCACATTAAATGCCCTTGGAAAAGCCATGAATCCATCTCTTTCCCATCCCTCCACCAGCTATGGGTAAATAGCAAGGTAGACTGGACTCTTCAGTCTTCGTTGGCAACCAGTCTAGGACACGGACAACTCTGAATTCAAACAGAGTTGTGAGACGCTGGTAACGGAGAGAGTAGAGATTTTTTTTAAAATGTACGGTTAACGGGGCTCTGATGAAGCTTCGACTGGCCTAGAAAGCAGGAAGTGGTTATCTGTAATATCATTCTGCTTCTTCCTGTGTTCGAATGTTATGCTTTCATCAACAATGAGGTCAGAAACGTTGATATTTTTCCTTCGAGTGTAGCACTGTAACTATTCACCCAGCATCAGGGATATTTACCCCTATTATCCCCCCCTCTCTCTCTCACTCTCTCTCTCTCTCTCTCTCTCTCTCTCTCTCTCTCTCTGACCATTTCTGTTGTTTCATCTCAAACGAGAATATTCCCTTCCCTTAAACAACTGATCGCTTTTTTTTCAGGTTTTCATCTTCCCAAATTTCATTCGGTTTCTGTTTGATTCACTCTCCTCCGCCCAGCCTGGCCCACCTTTTACTTTATTCAGCATTCATTTGATTTCATATTGGCTTCCAATTTCGACTTTTCTTTCCAGTAATTTGCGATCTTTTCCTTCCACATATTTTTTTCACAACGATTTTT
Organism: Architeuthis dux; assembly: GCA_006491835.1. Classification (NCBI taxonomy): domain Eukaryota; kingdom Metazoa; phylum Mollusca; class Cephalopoda; order Oegopsida; family Architeuthidae; genus Architeuthis; species Architeuthis dux. The sequence goes on along the minus strand of VCCN01006736.1, from coordinate 784,731 downwards.
TTTTACCTCTTTGGATCTTGTTTTTTTTTCGGTCCCTTTTCTTGCCTTTAACTCTTTTATCAGATAATGTTTTTATTTTTATTTTCATTCATCCATATCATTCTATGGTTCATGTGTTCTTGCAATCTCCACACCCAGCGGACACACACACATTCTCTCTCTCTCTCTCTCTCTCGCGCTCTCTCTCTCTCTCTCTCTCTCTCTCTCTTTCTCTGCAACACCCTCTTTGTATCACTCTTTCTCTCAGCACTTCTCCCTCTCTATCTATCTTGTTTTGTGCAAGAGTGTGACTTTGGGGATAAAATATCTTTCTCTCTCTCTGCAACACCCTCTTTGTATCACTCTTTCTCCCAGCACTTCTCCATCTCTATCTATCTTGTTTTGTGCAAGAGTGTGACTTTGGGGATAAATATCTTTGTAGAGTCAAACATTTCACGGTGTAATATCTAATAATGTTTGGGTGAGTTTGATTTATCGGAACTTAGAGAGAAAAAGTATGGTATTTCCCGACGGAGTTTCGTACACAATTTTAATAGTTTTAAAAAGCGCCTTTTGCGGCTCGCGGCAAGGATATACTTTTAGGCCGTTTTAATCACTTCCTTGAACTTTCTATTCAAAACCAGAGTCTACAAAACGCCCTGAAGGATATTAATAGCCGTGATATTTGGTAATATGTTTGTTCGGTCAATTATTCAGGTGGATTTTGTATTGGTGGTTGCTGTCATTCTCAACGGGGGCAATATCGCCCCCAAAGGAGCGAAGGTTGAGCCGAGGGGGTAATAGTTTGTCACATAAAAATGGATGTTTGTTTCTGTCAATGAAAACATCTAAGAGTAACTTCTTGAACTAAAATGCAATGATAAATGCAAATACAAATTTGCAAGAACTGGAATGACAATAGTGTGGATATCAAATACAGCTAAACAGCTCTGTCCGAACATGTGGTCTAAAATGGCTTTACAACTTCATATTTAGAAGAGAAAGAAGTAAAACTGTAATATCCCTTCCAGGAGATATAAGACTAAAACTCACAAATATTAATGCATATATTGAGAATCTAGCACGAAGGCATCAAGCACAAGGGTCACCCGGAATAAACAACGTAAGTAAAATGTCATTTAATTTCCATAGCATTTTGGGCGGGGGCTATTGCTTTTAAAAAATAAACAAAAGTGTGCAATGAGAGGAAAAAGGTTGAGAAACTCTTGGGTTGGTTAGGTTAGCGTTTCAGAACTAGCTTAAACGCCACAAGTGTTGCCAATCTATATCAACTTGGAATTGCACAAGACTAAATAAGGCTTTGTATGGAGCTGCTTATTATCTTAGTAAATGCCTATTGTGCCGCCTACAGTATAGGGATGTTTAGCAAGCGCATCTCTCAGACCGATTTGCTAATGTAGTGAGGTCGATTCTCACTAGGTTCCCCACTACCTTGCTAGGCCAGTGGCTCCCAGGGTAGAAATTTCTCAGGGGAAGAAATTTACCTAGGAAAATAACTTTAGTTGGAGGTGGGGGGAATTGGGGAGAATTTTCAGACAAGGGAGTAAGTTATAATGGTAAATATAATGTTGAAAGAATTACTGGATGACAAATCAAAATGGGGAGGAACTGTGGAAACCCTGGATCGCAAGGGAGGGGGAGGGCTGTTACCTGGGACTCCAAGAACCACTGTGCTAGAAGTAACTAAGCTTAGTAAATAACCATATTCACTTGGAATAGGTTTTTGTCGGGCATAAGGCCACTTTTGTGTTGGGCTCAGTAAGATATGAACTCAAAGCAATAGCCTGCAAGACGGCCATGCTAAGGATTGCTGTATGGCATGTAATCACCTTGAAAATCTTTTGCTTATCAGGGAACAGTAACTCCGAAGTCAAGGGATAGTCTCTAAGGCTAGGGTTTCAATCAGCAGTACAGAAAACATATTATTTGTTGATAGGAACGTTATATTTTGACATTTTCCCCGGTGACAACACCGACAGCATAATTAACAATAGCAAAACAATGCGTAAAATACCCAAGAATAACACGGTTATGGGGTGGGGTGAATTTGCACCGGTAAATCTG
>VCCN01006736.1:585027-599611 GCA_006491835.1 Architeuthis dux | reverse complement strand
GCAAATGACCGGGACGCAAATGACCAGGACGCAAGTGTCCAGGGACGCATTTGACCAGGACGCAATCGACCTGTAACCCTAAAACCTATATGTAATAGAAATATAAAATCTTTTCAAAGAAAGAAAGCTTTGATTCCAAGGGAGAGCACAAAAGCTCTAACTCGGGTGACTATTAACTCCAATTGAATTACAAAATAGCTCGCTTTAAGCGAAGCCAAAAAACTGCTTTAACTTTAAATAAAGGATTTAAGGGTATTAATCAGCTGAGAATAAAAGATTCCCGTTTTTAGTAATTACGAATAAACTGATAAATGTATACAGACAAAAGCGTAACGACAGTCTTTGCCTTAATGATATACTTCCTTCTAATCCAGCTAGTCTTTTTTTAAGCACGGGACACTTTGGCCATATCTCCGCCCAATTAACGAGCTTGCTGCGTGTTGCTCTTTTACTCTCTATTTCTCTCTCTCTCTCTGCCACTGTCTCGCAACCCGTCTCCCCCTCTCTCATAGTCTCACTATTCAGTTTCACACCCCCAACTTGTTGGTCGCTCGGTCTTTACTGTATCTTTAAATGATTTATCATTCAATCTGTCGGTTGATTATCTTTCAGCATTCGGGATCAGAACAAACGAGAAGGGTCATACAGCACCTGGATCTAGCTGACATCTAAAGCTTTTTTTGTCCCTGGTCGTTTCGATCGACCCGAGGAGTAGAAAGGGAAAGAAATGTCCTGGGACTACGAAGAAGAAGGGGAATCGTCGCCTCCGTCAGTTATGGCCGAGGTGTTGCGCGAATTTGGGGACAACACACGGAGACTGAAGCAGCTTTTAGAAGAAACTCAGCAAATATTTCAGGAAATTCATTCGAAGACATCAAACTTAGAGCGACAAGACAGTAAGTGAAAAGTTATCACGACTTCATGTTTGTTAAATTCACAAAATTTTTCTCTGCTTCTTTGTTGTTGTTAATGTAAATTAATTTGTTAAAACCCCCGATATATTTTTAAAAAAAAAAGATGTTTATATAACGAGGAAACAATTTAAAACTCCAAAATTCGAATAATGTACTTTTTTCAGTTGATTTTATTTATTATTGTTAAGTAAAAGAAACGATGTTAAAGTTTTATATTTAAAAAGAAAACGTTATGAGTGATTGATTGATGATGATTCAAGCTACTAAAAACTAAAATGCCACAAAAATGAATGTTAAAACTGAAAATAAAAAGACTTTGCAGGTTTTAAAATCTTAACATTTGTAGTTAGTATCATTTTGATTTCAAAATAATATCATTAATTTATCTTAAAGGCGTAGTTCGTAGTTTCTGCAGATTTATTTAGTCCAGTCAAGTGTTTGTTTATGTTTACACATGGTTAGTAAAAATGTAAACAGCACTTCAATTATTGAGAGGTCAGTCAAAATTTGTATTATTCTATAGAAATACACAAGTATTTATTAAAATATGAATAGAATACCAATTTCTTATTTATGATTATTCGTTATATTTTCTTTTATGAATAAAATATTGTTAATGTTCTTTTTTTAATTACTTGTTTTTGTTAAGTGCCAGCTTGGATATTTAAAAAAGAAATCAAATAAGACTATATTTGCATAGTTATTTATCGACAAATCTTTTTCTTTTCTGTTTAGACAGAAAAGAGAAAAGGCTTTGTTGACAATGACTTTCCAGTCTTTCATTGTTAAAAAAAAACTGATTGATTTTAATTTAATGCTGCTAGTCACTCAGTAACTTGTTTGTTTGAACTTGTAACATTTAATTTGATTAATCGGTCATTGAATAATTAATTAAACCTTAGGAACTGGGGTGAAATAAATACAATAATTATAGCAGAATATCATTAATAAAATGCTTTTTTAAAAAAACAACATTTCAAACAAATGTATGTCATTGTCATAAATACATCATTAAAATTATTTTTCAAGGTGAACATTCGATTTCGTGAAGTAGAGAAATGTATTGTTTACGTGTGTTGTTTTGAACGAATATTACCTTTATTTATTCGGGAATCTTTTCATTTTTGAGAAGAATTAAGTTTTGAATGGGTTTATTTTTTAAAAATGTTATCTTTTTATCTCTAACTGTTCTTATAAAGTAAAGTAAAGACGATCCCAAAGCTACTCTTTCTTTTAAACAGCATTCAGTGTTTCCCGATAGTGTACTCGAATTTCTTTTTTTTTTTTCCAAAATAAAAGATTTCCTGAGGAAATAAATGTCATATTGATTCAAATTACTTAAGAAAAATACATTTTCCTACAACAATACACTAAACACACTTCATTAAACCAAATCTTTACCGATAAAAATAGTAATAGTGACGAAGAATTGTGTGACTTGCGGTTGTTTGTTGATTTTAGTCGTTAAAGTTATTAATCACTGTTTCGACGACAACCCTTCAATGTTTATGATCTATTCTAATTAATTTAGTCACTGTCAGCAGACCCACTCGTCGTGATGTCAGGGGGGAACACCCCCCCCCCAAAGCTATAAATTTTACTTTCGATTGCTGTTTTACTTTTATCATATCATTCAAAAATAGATTTCAATGATGAGTTCATTCATATTTCATCATGACTATTTCGAATTTTTGGGACTTGACCTTTTGTTTTTGTCATGTCATTGTCAAAAAGAATATGCTAATTATTTAGAATTCGCTGAAGTACCCATCTGGTTGAATATTTAAAGAATAATAAAAAAAGGACAGCACCTCATATCACTTAACTTTACTTTGACGTAGCTGCATTATAATTGCCGTGCCAGGCTAAGGAGCCCAGTCTGTCCTGATATTTTACCCATAACCGTGGGATTTTTTCTTGTTCACACATGCTCGTTTGTAGTGTGAATGTTCGGTTTTATAGCATATTCATACGAAAAAAAGCAATTCTGACCAGATGTCAGTGTTAATTCAAACAGGCAAGTTTGTAGTGTGAATGTTCGGTTTTTATAGAATACTAGCAACGATTCCCGACGTTGCCTGGGAATCAAATAACTTCTTGCACGCTGCCACATACCGTTAAGCATTATTTATTTCTCTAATGTTGTCAAATTAGAGGTTTGTTTTTCCTGGTCAACGTCGGGATTGCCTGCTAGTACTTTTATATACATCTTTGCTGTTGTCGTGCAGCAGTAAACACGTGGAAAAACAGTTAAACTAATACTTAACTATATTGTCCTCAAAATTTGACAGAATAAGAAATGTTCTTCCTATTCCACCCAGTGTAGCCAGGCCAGACGGTCTGCCTGCCAGGCACATCTTTCTTTTTGCCCACTCAGTCATTAAAATACCTATCACTTAACTGTATTGTCCTAAAAAATTGACACAGAATACGAAAATGTCCTTCCTATCCCAGTGTAACCAAGTATGGTTTGTTATTGATAGCTGAAACTTTCTTTAATAGATTTTTCCATTTCCAGGTAACCTATCATCAAAGAAAATAACTATATACTAAAAATCCAGAACAAATTATTTTTATTACACTTATCATATTATCAGATTTAATCGATTTTTATTGGCTAAATAGGAAAAAGAAATCGGCCATATCTTGTCGAAAACTGGCTCATCCTGCCGGTCTGCCTGTCAGGCACGTTTTTCTTTTTACCCACTCCCTCATTAACATTTCCACCAAGGCCTGTCAGGCACATTTTTCCCCCTTTCTCTTATTAAAGGCATGCATACAAACAAACTCCCGAACAAACATTGAAACAAGCAGATACGGTATCCAAATTTATAAAGATTAAGATTTTAAAAATAAAAAAAGTTTGTGGGGAGGGGAATCCTTAAAAAGAGCATGAGTATGTCCTAAAACAACTGTCTTTTTTTTTTTTACAGGACATGTACATTGAAATGGGTTAGTGCTGTTTATGATCGTAACTTCGAAATATCATAGTTGTTTTTTAAAAAAAGCATGTGGGTGATTTTCAAATTGATTTTCAAAAATGAATGATTTAAATACTGTTAAATTTATTTCAAGAATTCATTAGATTCTTATGTTCTTTTTAACGTCACATTACGTCATTAAAGAACGTTCTCAATATATGTGTCCATTTAGCATAAAATTACATTGAAAATTGAACTTCCCCCTAAAAACATGAGGAGGGATGGGTTCAAAAAATAACTTTCTAAAAACCTTCCTATAAGTCTAGGTATCTATTCAATTATTTTCTGCAGTTCAGCAGGAAATCTGGATGCAACATCTTTGTCGGCGCTCGGCACTCGCTACTTCTGCTGTTATTTTAACATTTGATTTTAGATTTAAAATTTTCAAACCACCCCTTGCTTGCTTCGACTGTTACACTGTCCACTTTATATTTTGTTGATAAGATGTGGAGATTGGTTTTGAGTGTAAGATGATTTAATTGACAATGAAAGAAATGAAATGACCAGATCAGTTTCTTTATTTTGAAACCACGTTAATCAAAGTTTTTACGGCGTACATAATGGGATGGTCGCAATTCATTTAAACACCTTGAACAAAACTGTGTTAATTAAAGAATATCTGTAGTATCATGCATTAAGTGTTAAGGCCTTCTGAAGCTAATCAGTCATCAAAATACCTTCCATATCCCAAAAAAACATGGCATGGACTTTTCCTGCTGACTTTTGGGTCTTAAATTTCTTCAGCCGTGGAGAACCTGAGTGCTACCACTGCATGGACTCCGGATCATAGTGGTGTAATCATGTTTCATCCACAGTGACAGGTCATTCCAAACAATTATCACTAGATTGCTGAAAATGTTGCAAAATCAACTTGGAGGTGTCCACTCAATTTCGTTTCTGGTCGACAATCAAACATTTTGGCTCCCACTTGGCTGGCAGCTTCTGCATATCCAACTGCTCCTGAATTATAAACCCAATACATTCCCTGGCTATCTCTAGTGTCTCAGCAATTCTTTTGGCCGAAATATGGCCAAAATTAGGTTATGAACATGATCAACAATTTCAGGAGTTGACACCATTGAAGGCCACTCAATGTGCTGCATCTTGGGTCTCAAAACCTCCATGCTGGAAGTTGGCACACCACTTCTTCACAGTTGAGCACTTGACGTGCACTTGTCACCCAATGTTTGCATCATACAGTGACACTCCTGGATTTCCTTTGGTGTTTTATTCTGCAGGAACAGGAACATCATGCACGGCCAGAATGCAATACTTGAAAATTCCACACTTTCTGTTGACATGGTTCAGTCAATGATCTGAAACAAATTCAAAAATAAGCACAAAGATCCTGCAAATTGGCACCTTACAATATAAAAGAACACTCTTTCCAGCTACAGTGACAAAATAACGCTTAGATTTTGCGAAGTGGGTTGGGCTGAGAACTTTTCAGCGCCTTAGTTCTCTGATTTCTATTGCCATTAACTAACAAAATTAATTAGGTTGGATCTTTTTTTATGGTTGTTGCCTGAAGGATTCACATAGTATGGTGAAATATTAAAAAGAAAATATATCATGTTACACAAGAAGAATTAATATTATTTTAGCGGATGATTTTCGTCACTCCCATCCAGCTGATATCCTTGCCTTAAATCCAAATTAATTAACTCAACCAAAATATTTTTTGCTGATTTCCCCAACCGTGTGATGTAGAGGTAAATGAGAAAATATGTTGATATTTACTAAAGCCAGATTGTAGGGAATAGGGGTGAAGAAGACAGTATTATGTTTTGAAAAGCGGTGTTCAAAATCCTGGGTTTTAACCTGGGCTCGAACACCAACCTTTTTCTCTAGTGGGGGAATATATTACTATTTCAATCCTGAGTCATTTTAATGCCAGAAATATATGCAACCTGGTGATGTCACACTCATCAATAATAATACAAATAACTTGAAGTAAGGTGAAGAACCCACCCAGTTTTTAAATAGCCCTACCTAACAACTCCTGATGATGGCTAACTGTATAAATCATATGAAATTGCCTCAGTATCTCAAGTATTAACTCTTTATTGACTATAAGTGTCAAGGCATGGCTTTATCTAATGAATTTAATTTACTGATTGGCAGTGAAACTTATGTTGGCACATTCTAACTTGATACTATTTGTTTGGTATGTAATCTAACATACTTGAATATTAATCACTGCTACTCACAACTGACTTAAACCCTGTTGCTGGTTATTCATGTGTTCTGACATTTATATGTATCTATGTATTCAGACTTTGCCCAGCCCTAACCGTTCATAGTAGAAACTTGAAATTCTGCCCACACACTCCCCTCACGAGTAGGGAACAGTTTGTTTTATATTTGACCCCCCCCCCCCCCAATAAGTTTTTAGTGGGGGGTCCAATCAGTAGCAATTCTTTCTATTTGCTTTCGACCCACGACTGGCAAGCTTCCTGCTAGGGTTGCCAGATTAGCTTTTTTAAAGCCAAATTTCACGAATTTTCATAATTTCAGTTTGGCTTTTTTTTCTTACTTGGATGGCTTTAAAATATCAGTTGAGTGTTGTTATTCGTAAATCATGAAATATATCACTACAGAAAATCATTGCTCACTTAAAATATTGAGAGATGCTAAAATAAGCTGCACCTCAACATTTTATAGCCTATCTCTGTCCCACATTGAATAAATCTTTGATTGCGTCAAATCTATAATTTAATATTTAAATTTATAATTATATAAATTTTTAGCAATGTGCACACACATATCCAACACCCTATTTTAAAAACATATTTAAAATGTTAAAAATATTGTTAAGTTTTTTCTTGTTTTTGCTGGAAAGGAAAAAGAGCAAATATTTGTCAATAAAAAAGAAAAAGTTTTTATTAATTACAATGTTGATTTTGGTTGTTTGGGTATCAATGTTTACATTTTATTGGCAAAACAAACAATCTGACGCTGTGTTGATGACTAATTTAATTTTTTTAACAAAATCTACAATTTCGAAATTGACTAGAAATAAAGTATTTTCCGCTAAAAGATCAAACCGGTAAAAATATTTACTTTCATCATTATTTAACTAAACTGCAAAAAACTCCACTTTCTGCATAAAAAGCAATGGAAAATACATTTCTTTACCAGTTGCTGGGGTTACAATCTTGTCAGCACTACACATCTTTTTCTTTCTCTGCTTCTTCATTTCTTCTCTCTCCCTTCCGGCTCCCACTCTTCTTTCTGACCCATGGTGTGGGTTGCGTGGGTAAGTTTTAATTTCCCCTCAATGTTCAATTTATGATGTAAATTCATGCTAAATTGATCCCTTGGGTTTTTTAAAAAGAAGTTGGATTGTTTAGTACTCACAGCCCAACAAAAAGTGAGAGAAGTAACTTATCCATTGATCACCCCTTTTTCCAATTTTTTTAATTGATCACCCTCAACACATTTTCTAGTGAGTGACTAACCAGACAAGTTTTTTTTTAATTATTTTTATTTTTAAATCCTGAATTTATGGTTCAAACCATACTGGTAGTATTTTCATCAAGGTAACTTAATTTTACCAACACCACTGCTTAATTTACGAGGTAAAGACCAGCATAAATGGGTGGTGGTGATTCATAATTTCCCTTGGAATGCTAGTATTTATTATATTTTATATAAACAGTTTGAAATAAAAATTATTATTCTTGTTAAAGAAAAGGACTGCAAAATATTGAGCTGAAGATCTCATTTTCCCCAGTTCAAAGCTCTAACCACTTGTCTGTCACTCTAGGTGGCTTTAAAATCAGTTGTTTAAATCTAGTCAATGCATGCTTAATCACATTTCTCACATAACAATTTACTCAAATTTTGTGAAAATGAAGGTTTTATTTTGCTACTTTTTAGTATGTAATAAACTAATGTCTTTTATTTTGCAAAATGTCAAAACCTCTTAAATAATTAAATAGAATTATTTGTTATTTTTATTTAATTTATATTTCTTTGAATTGCTTCTGTTTAGATTTCATTTTGGAATTTTCATTAAATAAATTACAGTTTTATGAAGCACAATTTTGTTTTTAGATAATCATTAAGAAGAGTATGTTCATCTGATTTATTTATATTAAATATCACTGAGAAAATGTTTCGATTTGCTAAGTAGTGCATATTTCTTGTGGTAAGCTTGTGGCTAAAGAAGGAATATTCCATTTATTTCAATGGAATAGAGGAATTCTGTTGTAGGTCATTGGTTTGTTTGTTTTTCTTCCCCTGTTAATAAATTTAATGTCAATTTCAAGAGGCAACTGCTCTGTGGAGAAATGTTTATAAAAGTCTGAAAGAGAGTTTTGGTATTTGCTAAATATTTGGCAACTATGACCTCTCTCTCAATTCTACTCTACAATATTGAGACTGATTTGTAGTTCTTAATATAATTGTCAGAAACCAGCACTGAATCTCACCAACTCAATAACTAAATTATTGTATTTGGTGGCATATAAAATCTCCCCCTATATTTCAGCAGGGCACCGCTAAAAATATTTTAGATATCAAAACAAACTTTTTGTATGTTAAACTAGACCTAATTACAAGATATTTTCAGTTGCAAGTTTCTGAGATTTTCTTTGTTTATGGGGGCAAAACCCTCTCCGATAAAGTGATCATATATGGTGCCTCGCTCAAAAAGTGACCAAAAATGGAAAATATAAAAAAATTAAAGTAGAAAGTTAAATAAAATATAGAATTAAAGAATAACATTCAATATAATGAATAGTTACCAAAAAATTGATATTGACCAAAGAAAAACAACATCCGAGTTGATTTTAATATGTTATTGCTCGGTCCAAAAACAGGCTATTCTTCTGGGCTGTGGTATGCCTCAAAACAGTTTCTGTCTTTATTCAAGCACAAGTGTACTTTGCAAAGCTTCCAGACCACATTGGTGCCGATTATGTTGTCTTTGTGGCTACAATATTTGCATGTGGCTGACGGGTCCTCAGGTGATCATATATAGTCACTTGTCCCATAACTGGTTAAGAAAAACCCCATTTCCCTGAATTCTTCTTATTTATCACCCAGCTTTTTTAACTCCGCAAATTCTGGCTAATGTGGGACTGGACAACAAAGGTTACGTTTACCGTAGGAGCCATTTTGGCGGAAAAAGAGGGGTCGTATATGTTGTCAAATACAGTAATAGTTATGAAAAGAAATCATAAAATTTTAATATTTATTACTTAGTTGTATATATTACCAGCTACTCAACATGCTCTGCGAGTTGTTCAACAACTTCCCTGGCTGGCACGATTGTCAGGCCTGTCCCCCATTGAACATGTATGGGAAGATGCCTGACTTGTTCAGTTAGCCCACCTACAACTCTTGCTGAATTCTATCACCAGGTACAAGATGTGTGGAATAATGTATCGCAGGATGGTATTCACCATCTGTATGATTGTATGCATGTGAGAGTACAGGCCTGTGTTAACACCCAAGATGGATATACAGTGTAGTAATATGTACTGTTGATACACCCCATATTTTGTAACCTGTGCACACATTGATCTGTATATATGATCATTTACTATAATCCAGCTATATTACCTGTACGTTTAATGAGTAAATTGAAACATATTCAGGGTGTTGCAATTTTATTATCGTCAGTGTATATATATGAAATGAAAATCTCGGTAGCTATTTATTATAAATAGCAACAATAGACATTCCTTTGAAAAATATGCTTAATGATACTAGGATAGTCTTCAAAAGGTTATGTATGGTTTTTTCCCTTTTATGTTATTGTCACATGCTTCTGAGCTTGAAAAAACCTCATTAGGCACAAACCATAACAACCAGTAACATCAGTCACTGCTAAATAAGCAAGCATATAAATACTTGTTTTGTTAGAAATACTATCAATTACTCTATAATTATGCCCAGACTTTTACAGATCTGGTACCTATTTGTCACATAGGTGTGTTCATACCTCTGTATTGTTGACCATTCAACTTGATATTTTGAGATTGTGGTTAACTGACATTATATGAGATTACTTTAGTGTAGTTCCCTATAAAACTTGTGTATTAATATTATGTAGTGTCTTGGTAGGGGAAATGATATTAATTCTAATGAAGTGACCTTTTGGTAGATACCACGTGCTTTGGATTTCCTAATAGCTAGGTGTTGTTTTGCACATGATATTTCCAGATTTCTGTTGAAAAAAGTCTGCAGAGTTCTGTATTGAATATACTAGTAGGAATTCCATGGTGTATTTTCACAATTTAGAGATAGAACACAAAGTAATTCATATATTGCGGAAAAAATATAATATATATATACTTTTAAATAGTGTTTTTTTGGAAAAAGAAAAAACACCATTAACCTTTTAGCACTCGGTTCACTAAGCAAAAAGTTTATCTTGCCACTTCAGGTGACTCCGATCGCTGATAGTGTGTTTGAATTTCTAGGTTGTCTTGTCAATTTCAGTCAAGACATGAACTGACACAAGTTACAGACTTCCAAAGTCACTAAATGCACAACATCTTGGCACCCTTAAAAAAAAAGTGCTAACAGTTAATTTTCCTGTAACTTTACTAATGACAATATTCTCTATGAAAAATATTCTTATTTTTGTACCTTACCAATACCATTCTTCTCTTGCTGGCTGTTTAAATTGTAATAGAAAATATATTTCAACTTTATTAAAAGTTTGGCTTTGAGCCTTATTCAGTGAAATTTTGTGGAATGGTGGGCCATGGTCTAAGGGGGGAGTGATTACATTTTGTGGCCGGATCCATGTACAGTTACCTCCCCTGCATCTTAACTATATGTCCATACTACCCAATATCTCCAAAGGTTCTCAATGAAATTTTGTGGAAGAAGTGATTAAATTTTGCCCTCTTATCTGGTGTAGATGGGTACTTCATCTAGTATGTAGAATTTATAATTTATCTATGGGAATATTGTACACATGCCTGTATGTGTGCTTTCTGATCTATCTTGTGATCTATCCTTTGCATGATTTTATGATGTGAAATGAATTTTGAAATATTAATAGAATTCACTTTTCTTGTTTGTTACTCAAGTATCGATTACTTAGAAGTACATCTTCAGAATTAACCGCATTCTCTGTGATTTGAAATCGACTAATACAATTTTTCTTGTGTTTGTCTCTATCTTAATCATTGCGCAATACTCATTCATTTCTTTTATTTATTTGAATAGGTTCATGCTATACGTAATTATAAGCTGTATGTCTTAAAAGAAACACATTTATTCTTTGCTTTGTAGCTTGGAACTAGGTATGTTTATCAATGCAAGCATGGATAAACATGCCTGTATCAATTCAGTGGATATGGACTGAGCATTTATGCATACTTTTACTGACTTGATACAGTCATACCCTATCTTATTATTCATATGTATTTATAATCTCTCATTATCTATCTTTCTCGTGTGTTTGTGTAGTTTTACATGGAGTGAAACAAATAATAGTCTGAAGGTGATAGATCAGGAGAAAACACTGCATGTGGTAAAACTTCTGATCCCAGCTTCTTGATCATCTGCTGCATTGCATTTGCAACAAAAAGACATGTATTGTTATGTAGCAAAATCACCAGTCATCTTCCTTACCCAGAATAAGGTCTTTTCTTTCAAATGCATCATTCAAATGAGCCAATTGCTCATTGTGCAGTCTGTCCAGGTTCCAGCAGTTCATAAGAAAGAATGCCCTTTGACTCCCACCAAACACAGAACGTTTTTTCCCAGTAGATTCAATTTAAGTTGAGATGTTAAAGACTGTCCTGGATCAAGACAAAGTTTTCTTTTTCAGTTCTTGTAATAAATCCATCTTTCATTGCCAGTGACTGTCTACAGTCCAAAAATTACTTTTTTCCTTGTCAAGGAAGAAGAGAAAGATAAGTGTTTAAATGCTGATCACTGTTTGTTTCCATTTGTTCATGTGGAACCCATTTTACTAACTTCTGAATTCTTTTCCTATGGTTGTAAAAATATTTTATGGGAAGGGTCATTAACATTCAAATAGTTCTTCAGACGATTGAACTCCTTCTTGTTGTTAGTGTTGTTAACAAAACGTTTCATCTGATCCAATCTTCGGCCTTCTTCAGGTGTAATATCCGAGTGTGATTGGGTAAACAGAAGTTTCCCGGATTACTGACAGAGAACGCTGTTGGAAGCAGAGAAAACTCAAAGAGGCAGCTCATATCAACATGTCGACTAAATTTATTAGTCAGACAAGTGCAGAGTTCAACCTGATATGGCTTCTGCTGCTCAACAGACCCAAACCTGACAAGACAAGGACAAAGAAACACCTGAATCCTATGCTATAAGGATTACCCCTTTGAAATTAAAACACTTCTGTTTACCCCATCACATTGGAATATTACACCTGAAGAAGGCCGAAGAATGGATCGGCCGAAACTTTGTGTTAACAACACAAACAACAACAAGGAGTTCAATTGTCTGAAGAACTATCTGGTTGTAAAAAATGTTTTACAATTGACTAATTTTTCTATATCCCTTCAAAAGTTTATTGAAATTCATCAGTTTTCCAATTTTGGCTTCTTTATCTTTGAGTTCAAATCTCCTTCTTTTGTTACATAATGGTCAGTGAGGGGCGGCTGTAATTTAAGGCCATAACTAGAAGTCAAATGCTTTGGAAATATTCTCACAGTCGAGGGAGAATAATTTCTTTCCCAGACAGCTGGAGGTGAAGACATGGCCACAAAGGAATTTTAAAGGTACTTAAAAATAGATTTTTTTGAGTTGATCACTTCAAGAGATGTTATGTTAAAGTTGATTAAAACCAGATGTGCGAAAAGGTAGTCCCCAAAGTGGGTGCGGCCAGGGTGTGGCTAAAAAGTCACTTGAAGATTATAAAAAGACGGGAGAAGCAAGAGCAGAAGAGAATCAGTCAGTCAGGACGCGGACCTTCGGGTCAGCGCATGCCGCTATGATGCTCTCTCTTTCTCTCTCTCTCACTCAGCGTCCATGAGTGACAATTCCACTGAGACAGCAGCAGCTGTTCCCTAAGCTTCCTCTCGCTTCCTCTTTTACGCAAAGCAAGTAAAACTACCGTGTCGCGTAAATGTTTTGTGTTAGATAAAGATTTCTGCTCATTTTCAATCGGCATTTCACTCCTTCTTTCGTCGGTGCATGATGCACCCAACAACCATGCATGTCGTTTGTTCTCTCCCAATGAATAGCACATGTTACGCAACAGGCGCCATGGATTTGGTCACCAATTCCCATGCGTCAGCGTCTCCACGAAAACGAGCGGCAAAAAAGCAGGGGCACTGGAGATGGCCACGGGTAGGCACTGAGTGCACAGCATGTGCAGCAGATGCAGATGCTATGGTACACTTTCATGTGCTTGTACCAACTGCTTCATTACCATAAACTTGAGTGAGCCGTTGCTTTGTGTCCACTGCACCTTTTCCCTGATTAAACCTATCGAGTAGTAAACGGTGCCAAATGTGCACTTTATATTCAGCCATGATTTTCATTCAATGTAAAGTAAAATTATCACTTTTTTGTAAATAATTCATGAAGAGTATGAATGCACAAGCAATAAAAAGCTGAGTAAATGTCAAGGACACTTCAGAGATTTCCCTAACATTGTGCAAAAGATAGTTTAATGCAACATTTTGGTGTTGTGATGGTATAATAGTTCAGTAGGGAAAAAAGAATCTGTAAAAACTTTAAATCCAGTCTGTGGGCATGAGCATGAGTATGAACAAAACTTCATACTCGTGCTCTTAGAAAAGGCATGAATCCATTTCTCCCTGTACTGTCCCATTGCCAGATATCTTGACAAAATGTCTTATCACTGGCATGCTACAATGCTTGATAGAGAAGAGTGGGTAAACCACTCTCCCATAACTATTCTACATACCAAGACCGTAGCAGCAAAATCCTGTTACCCCTCAATCATATTCATTGTCTCTCTCATTCATTCATACACGTAATATATTCATATCAGGTGGTCACAGGTTCTTTTGGTTCTGGAATTAAGCCCTGTAAAATTTTAACTCGGTATCTTTTTTCATTCAGTCACTAAGAACCAAAATTGGTCCAATTGTTCCACTTGACATGGAACGACCCAAATGAAAAATTTCCCCCAAAAGATTTCTCACAGAAGTAACAGAAATACTTTAAAGCCATAGTTTTGTATGACAGATGGTCACAAGATGGACAGAAAGTAAGGGTCCAGTTCAGCATTATATTTACATCCTAAATATGAACCCCCCCCCCCGCCCCCACTACCACCCAAAAAATAATTAAAAAATTTTTTTGTTCTTTCAAACTGACACTTTTCCAAAAGTAATGGAGGTCTTATTTATTGAAAGCACAAAACATTTCTTTTGGAAAAAAAATTTGTTATATGGTTTTCAGCTTTTACTCGTAAAACAAATCTTTATTGTCTTTTATCACAATTCAACTCCAGCCATCAATCTATGATAGTGAGTAACCAGCACGTATCGGAAGTGAAGAATAAGCTTTTTGTATAAATAATCTTTGTTCTGTTTGTTGTGTTGTGATTGCAATGTGGTTCTTGCATAATGTTTCTGTTTTTAACTCTCAAAACCAGGTGATTAGAAGCAAAATGGCTGTCTGTTCAAATGCTTATGACTGGTACTATATATATATAAATTCACTATTAATAGGTATATTTGTGTGTATTCATACAAACCTTATATTTGT
>VCCN01006736.1:551013-564772 GCA_006491835.1 Architeuthis dux | reverse complement strand
GCGCAGAGAACCCTTGTTAGGCCACTGTATTGTGATTCTAGGCAGAAGTGCTGATCCATACGTAAATAATCTCATCACTTTTGACAAGTACTGTGCTTGTGCTAGTATTATATAACACTTAAAATATGTTTAGTTGATGGTTAAAATGTTGTTTTTGCCACTACTTTCCTTTTAAAAGTAATTTCAGTTTTCCTTATTTTGTAGAAAATATAAGCAAAGCAATGTATATATAATGGAAGAAATATTGAAATCAGGTCAAGTAACTTGAAAATGAAAGTGCACACACACACATACACATTGATTCTTATATACAACTGTCAATCAATTGTTCATGATTTAAGTTAATAATAAATGCACCTGACTCTAAATAGTAACCTTTGTCCTCTACTTAAACCGTAGGACCCTAGAACGACCCATTTAATAATAGCATGGTCTGAAGGCGGGGATGACTTCTCTTTAAGTGGCTTGTTTCCTGTACCTCTTATGGCTATGCTTTTCCTATTTCCTGATTGCATTTCTCTTCATCCTCCCCTTTCTACAGCAAGCTAGATGGACTGAAATGTGGCTTGTATGTAATTCAAGAATACTTTTATTTTTCCATGTATGACTTTTTGAGTTCAACCTACTTCTCTGTCTAGATGCAGGAATGCATATTGGGATCACTGTATGTTTTTTTTCTTCCTCTTTTGCAATGTTGGAAGAGCTCTACATTTGGGATGATTATTTTAAGACTGTTAATTCATCTCACTTTTTTGTATAAATTGTATATTTAAGATGAATTTTAAAAAAAGTATGTCAAAACGTTCTTAATATATTAGGATTTCAGAAAATATATCTGAAGTTTGGGCACTGACAAAGTAGAAAGTGGTACAAACATGAAAGTTTTCATAAAGGCTTGATTTAGATATAATAGTGTAGGAACATGTACTTTCATTATAATTTAAATGAGTTATGCCATAAGAGTTTTCCTGTCTGCCCTACATTTTAATCACAGAAAAAAATGGGAATACATAAAAATAAAAAAACAGAATTTCTAACTGGTGTGTGTATGTATGGATCCTGGAAAAGTGCCCATCAGAAAAGTACCCAATGGAAAAGTTCCCATCACAGATTTATCAAGGGAAGAAAAGTGCCCATCAAAACATAATTTAATTAATCCAAAAGTCGGCAGTTCACTTTTGACTCGCCACTTGAAGCCACGCTTGAATCGTATTTGGGAGTTATATTGTGAATGACGTAGCAGCTTGAAGTTTGTGATTACCAGTGTTAAGTGAGAAAGTGCCCCTTGAAGGAATCGTTCCAGTGTTGCAGCATTGACGTGCCGTTGGATTCATTGCATCGAAACTGTCAGTGTTTTTCCCCTGCCCATTTCTACTACAGGTTCTGAATGTTAAATTTCTGGAAAAGTTTTTTTGTAATAGAATTAAATTGTTAAATGAATCAAACCAAGTATTTTTTTTCTGTCCTGCTAAAATCTTGTTCGGAATTGATCAGTGAAATTGAAAATGCTAATTACTATTACTATTTGGAAGAGTTGCCAAACTAGTTAGTTAAATAGCCTTAAACTAAACCAATACTCATTTTGGAAAGAATGCAATCATAGGCAAGAAACACTGAATTTCCGCTTGTTCAAATACTTATGAGCAATACTTTTTATATAAACTGTGGTTTGTTTATATAAAAAGTTAAAATTTTATTGTAATCTGAGATTGCAGTATTTCCTCTAAGGGGCCGACTTTCCAAGAATTCACTGTGTTTCTGATACCATTCTGCTTTTTTCCTTTTCAAGATAAACTACCATATATTCTTGAATATAAGTTGACCATGAGTATAAGAGTTCGGAATTGAGCAGAAAATTTCAGAAAATCAACTGACTTGAATATAAGCTTGAGTCAGTTATTTTGCTATAACGTCGTCAAGACCGATATCCTCTTCTTATGAATACACCATTCATGGCACTTGGTCAGCTGTTACCAAAACATGAATTTCTTTCATCTTATCGATCGTTGTTTACAGGTCATAAAAGTTAAATTCTTATCATGATTTTAAATGGATATTAAACAATACGCATTGTATACTACCGACATAGCATTTCTTACAAAACCATGACAATGAACTGAGTTAAAACAATGGGCATTATCGCTCACTAATATGCATTGTGTCTATCGATGCTATTTTCATATAGGCAAAAGTATTGGCCATTTTTGACTGACCTTAGTATAAGTCGAACTGCTGATTTTGGGCCATTGTTTTAGCAAAACAACCTTGTCTTATATTCAAGAATATACAGTAATTTATTTGTTTGTCAATTGTATGTATTATGTGTGAGATTATTAAAGGTGGTATTGTAGGTCATATTTAAGGTAATTTTAGGTTATCTCTTATGAAAGAAACAATAGGCTGTTTAACTTGAAAATTATAAAAAATACTTGCAAAAAAGCAGTAATTGTTTAACTTAATACTAACACATGAGAATTCTTTTAATGCAGATTAATCATACTACAGAGGAAGCTGCCTGTTGTGATTACTTTGGGACAGGGTCTTTTAGATAACAATAACTGACTAATAACATTTAGCAAAGGATATGATCATTTTAAATAAAGTGTTTAGGATCAGATTTTGACAATAATCGTTTGATAACATTATCTGTGATTATAATAAGCAGCTTCCTCTGTAATTCATTTTTTAAAAATATTTTTCTAAGGTTTAGAACATTGAAATAACTAATTGACTTACTTCCCTATGACCTTTTTCTATTTATTTATTCCAAATGGGTTATAAGGGACTTTTTCATTTAACTCTTTCCTCCCTGATAACGCCTCTAGGCGTGATAGAGAAAAAAATGATAAAAAAGAACTAAAAAAACACGTACTGTGGACTGATTGCTTGCCTGATACCGCTAAGCAGTTTATAGATAATTTATTATTATTGAAAATAAACAACAAAAACTTTTTTTAAATGATAAAAAATATTTACTAAAAAAACCCACTTTTAAATTTAAATCATACACAAAATGAAATCATAACAATTCCAATCAATCGATAATAATACCTTTTTCAAGGTTTTATTTCACTGAACTTGGAAGTAATACATAGGGAATAATCCCTGTAAATTTAGTAAGCATACATTTAATATTAAGAGACATAGCAATTTATTTACTGCCCATTGTATTTTTTGTTCAGCAACAGGCTGTTAAATTAGTTTCAGGGCACACAGGCACATCAGGAAAGTAATCAAACATGGCTGCTAGGGAGGAAAGGGTTAAGGGATTTAATCATATTACCTCTGCCAGCGAAGTTGGATTACATATTCGGTGGTGTCCATCTTTCCGTCCATCTGTCTGTCTGTCCACAAGATATCTCCTGAAGTACTTAATGAATTTCAATGAAATTTTGTGGATAGGTGGGCAATGGGACAAGGGAAAGTTGGTTAAATTTTGAGGCAGATCCAAAAATTTCTTTTTATTGAGAGATATTTTTCCGTTTTTTTGGTTTTTTTTACATACTATTATGCATATGCTCATGACTGTCCACACGATATCGCCAATGGTTCTCAATGAATTTTGATACGGTTTTATGGAATGGTGAACAATAGGCTACAAAAGAAGTGATTGAACTTTGGGGCAAATCTATGCACAATTACCTTCCCTACTTCATAGTTATATGTACACACCACATAATGTCACCAAAAGTTCTCAATGAATTTCAGTAAAATTTTGTTGTGTGGGCAATAGGCTATGGAAGAAGTGATTACATTTTGGGGCAGATCCATGCGCAATTACTCCCCCTGACAATGGTGTTGGCCGAGTTATGTGCTCTCTTAGTGCTTTCTACTTTTAAATTGACTTTTGTATCAATTTTAAATTTAGAATTTCTTACATATTTTGTTACTTTTTTATTTTGGCAAGATGAAATTTACTTTGTGACACAGTAAGAAAAAAAAACAAAGTAATGAATACTTATCAAAAATGTAAAAATCATAATTAGTAACTAAATATCCATGCATGGCTCTGGGGCCACCTACATGTCCTCTGCAATGGCTGTTGCACAGTAAGATGTCTCAGGATGTGTATAGGGCATTGGCCACTTGCTATCTGTAACAGAAAATAACAATAAAACTAGGAAAACCACTTGCAAAAAATAGCATTCCATTGTTGATATAAGCACATGTCTACTTGAAATTTGTATTAAAATTACAAAGGTCGACATTTGCTATATCAGTGTCTACTGTCTCTGGATGACATCACTTAGTTTTAAGGTTTAGGCAATTTTGTTTTGTGATTAAAGAAATTGACAAATTAAGTTTCTTATGAGTTATGAAAATTGCCTAGGTTAAAATAGCTTTCTGTATCTTCATTAACCCAAAATAGTTCATTCAATTTTTTATCTTAACATAACAGATAACGACTAAAGAAAAGATTAAAAAAGAAATATAAAGACAGACTTGTTAGTGTGTATGTATGTAATTCTGTTCAAACCATATATTGTAATAATTTAACTAGTATTCATACTACTTAAAAGTATTTAAACCCCGCCTAGCTCCAACCTATGCAATTATTTACATGGCTGGAGTAGACAACTCTGTCAATTACAGAGTTCAACTATAAAGAGAAGTCCATGATCTTCTTGGACACTAAGATTACCATTGTAAATGGGAAACTCGAAAGTGACCTCTACAAGAAACGGACAGACAAGAGCACAATACTTCCTACCCTCTACCTTAGTCATATTTGTAATAATATCCCTTTCCCCCTTGCATTTCGGATAGTCAGGATATGCTCCATGGAAGAGGCTATGGAGACAAGCTTTCAGAATTCAGGAATTTCTTACTCAATCGTGGCTACAGAAATAGGAGCATTAAACACAGCATCCACAAAGCAAATAACATCCCAAGATCGGGCACAGTACTTCCTACCCTCTACCCTAGTCATATTTGTAATAATATCCCTTTCCCCCTGGCATTTCGGATAGTCAGGATATGCTCCATGGAAGAGGCTATGGAGACAAGCTTTCAGAATTCAGGAATTACTTACTCAATCGTGGCTACAGAAATAGGAGCATTAAACACAGCATCCACAAAGCAAATAACATCCCAAGATCGGAAGCACTTTGACGAGTGGAAAAGAAACCTATTGAAAGGGTAGTTTTTGCCCTTACATTTTCTCTATACAGTATTTCAAGTATCATCAACAAGCACTGGAAGACCATGGTTATGAACACATCGCAGAATGAAAAAATGCCACAAATCCAGTTGCTGCACATGTCCATTTATAGTGCAATCAAACATAGTGAAAACCATACAAACCGATGCGGTCTTTCACTCGACAGAAGTGCTTGACTGTAACACAAGAGGTGTTATATATGTCATAACATGTAAAAAATGCAAGGTCCAATAGGCCAAACTTCTTGCCGATTCAAGGACCGCTTCATGGAGCATCTTTGCTATATTGGCTCAAACACAGAAGCAACAGGAAGGCATTTCACTCGAAAGAGTCACAGCATGTCTGAGTTTAGTGCCCAGATAGTAGAGCGTGTTTGCCCCAACATTGAGACCATGAGACTTGTCAGGGAATCAAAGTGGATCCAAGCATTCAATTTGGAGCACAAGGGCTTGAATAGGATTCTGTAATCTACAATAACACTGTTTCTTGTTTTTTTGGTGAATGATTGATGAAATATATAGTCAGAACCCAGTAAAACATATCGTCTATCATCCGATCTGGTTGACTTGTTCCTAGATTTATTTATAATAAAAAAAATGAAAAAATTAGCTTTTTCACTTGTCTGAAAAAGTTTACATGAATAAATTTTAAGAAAAATTATCCTTATTTTTGGGAGATTTAATTTTCCAGATGAACAGAAAATTAATTTATATTTGATATCATTTACTTATCTATTCACTGAATATTTTGGACATTTTTTCTGGGGGGAAGGCCCAGTCCAGCAGCGCTGTTAAGGTGATGCCGTTTCCAGCGCTATGACGTCTTCAGCACGGCCATTCCAACGCTTCTACCGAATCTAAGGACCATAGCGATAATCTTTTACAGTTTCCTTTGCTACTAAATGAAGCTTAGAATCCAGCTCATTATGTACTCACTAATCTGTTTGTGTTATTTATTATATAAAATGTTATTATTTACACTGTTTTCACAATATGAGTCCTTGTTAATATTCTTCTTAATGCCCGTTTGAAATAAACAACTCTTTCCTCCTTCATCTCATACTGATATATGTATCCGTATAAAACGAAAGAGTGGTTGAACAAAATCCTCTCTTCTTTGCCTGCCTGATACTATTTATACTACTATTACATTCATTCTATCATAAACAAAACAAAAATCACATACAATAATTTTTCTTAGAGATTTTTAAAATAATGTTATACTACAGAAATTAAAATGGTACATTTTTTTATAGCTAAACTTTAGGACAATTTGTATTTTCTAATTAATTCTCTTATAGATTTTTAATCTTACAGTGATTTTCTTTTTTAATCAAATTTCAAAGATTTTTACTACAGAAATCCAATTTTTAAAGCTACATTTTAGGACAATGTTGTATATGTTTAATATTCAAATGAATAACATTCTTTAAAAACAATTTAAAACAATTCTTCTATCGATTCTGTTAATTAAAAACCTTTAGCGAACAAACATTGCATATAACGCGATTGCTCACACTCAGTGTATTAAAAGGGTGGAACGATAATGTCTTGGCTAGCTTTGTTGTTAGTCTTGTGAAACTATATACTTGCGGCACTAGAACAGCCTGTGCTGAATAATCTGGCACTGGCAGGGCCTCTGCTGAAATGGCTTCACTTTATCGGCAATGCTGAACCGGTGACGATGTAACTTACCTACACTCAGTTCTCTTTTATCTATATGCTTTTCCATGTGTTCCAAGAAAGAACTTCAGAAGTATATAGACTGTATGTTTTCAAATTTCAAATAAGTTGGTTAAGCTTTAAACTTTGCATAATGCTAAGTTTAAAAACCATCTGGTTGAACCTTATTCTTTTAATATTAACAAAAGAAGCACCAGTGATATACAGGTATACGTTGATTAGTGTGGTTAATTTGTTCCATAATTTTCTGAACTGTTCAAAATCGCATTGTTCAAGGTCTTATTATAAGTTAATGTGTTGTTTTTTTTCTGCTTTTCCTTAGTTACATTAATTTGTACAAATACCTCAAGTGTACTACATCAAAACCTGCTCTAATCAAAACCGCACTATTCAAGGTATTGGAGTACCTGAATCATTTATGAATAATAGTAACTCTCCTTTCATCAGGAAAGGTTAGTAAAAGAGGATATTATGTTTACTAATTTTATAGTTTCTACACATTCCTTTCGAGAGTGCTTCAAAGTATTTTTTATGTGTGTTTACTTACCTTTTTAACTGTAAAAATAAGTGTTCTCTATCAATATTATAAGACTAGTCTTTTCTCTCTTTTTAAGAGGTTCGGTTAAGACATTTTAGGTTTTATCTTATCATTTTTTATTCTGGAAAAGAATTGTGTTGACTATTACTTTCTTTAAAAAAAAGAAGACCAGCCCTAATTTTCACAAGTTTATTTTAATAAAATCCTTGTAAAAATTGATCTTTTTTTAACAGTACAAGAAAGTAATTCGGGAGTAATGGCTTGTTTTACAAGACTGACTATACAGTAAACCGTACTTCTTATTTACCGAACGAGGGGCAACCATTGTTTTTTTTTTTTCATAGGTTCTATGAGAATTTTATTACATGCTGATTTAATTTTGAAACTATGGAGGAAAGTCAGGGCCGAGTTTTGCATTATAATTACATTGTAAATAGAACTCCCCTCGTAAAAACTATGAAAAAGTTTTTCATAAATAAAAAAAGTCTAGTTCGAGATATATTAAAAATGCACGTCCTGTCTTAATTTGGTGAGAATCCGTCAAAACTTAAGCCCTGGGTGGGGGTTTGCGTACATAGAGTTTTTGCTACTGCTAACAAAAAAAAAAAAGAGGGCCATAACTTGCAAATCTTTACAATGGCTTTGCGCTTGATTAAAATCATAATTTAGCTTGACTATCACAACAAAATATCAGTGAAGGGTGAGTGGTTAATCTGTTGAGCTATCAGGAGTGGCCCCTTAGGCGATGGGGATGCCAACAAGTTGGTAGTGGCAAAACCACCATTGACCACAGCAGAAGGAAAATTCTTTATTGATGAGACCAATTGGCATAATCACGGTAAACAAACCTCCTAAATTTTCATATAAAATGAGATATTCCATTCGAAAATTCATTTTAACATGCACAAATTGCGCGTTTTTGTGAATTTTAGTTCATTTAAATCCTTGTAGCACAAGTTCCCATTTGTTCTCCACTATGAAATTTTGTACATATCATTACCAAAGGCCAGACAAATTATTTGCCAAATTTAGAAAGAAATTGGTCAACATATTGATTGACATATAGAAAGGTCAAAGGTCAAGTTTTTTATTTGACCTCTTAGGTAAAAATGCATATAATAAAAGTTTTAGATCTATTTGAGTACTTTAAAATGGTATATAAATGAGTAGGGTGAAAAATCAACTGAGATGTTGATTTTCAAACTTTGTCATTACCTCCGAAAATCCACATTTTTTGCAAAGTTCAGAGGTCAGTATCTCTGGAACCTTTTGAGCAATTTGTCTCCTAAAGATCTATAATTGTGCCAAATTTGAACAAAATCCGTGATGGTCATGGTATTTTCCCCTAAAAATGTGTTGATTTGACATGGGAATGACCCTGATAGGTAAATATGTAAAGTAAAAGAAAAATGAAAACTTAGTTATGCCCTTATCAAGAAAGCTACATAGGAATCCCATTAAATAATTTAATAAAGATTGAATTACTGTATATTGTATAGGTGACTGGCATTGTAACGTCTAAATTTTCATTTGGAATGTTTTCTTGCTATATAAGACCAGCACAAATCTGGAACTTACTGATCCAGCAGTATATGTGTATTAAATATATTAATTACATACAAACATATTTAATGTACTGATTCACAAAATTATCAAATGATTCCTGGTAAAGGTTAAACATTTTATTTGTATATTTAATTAAACAATATAAAATGCTTTAAACTCTACTTACTCAACATTTGCATAAGAAATTCTTGAATACTTTTAGATACAATTATCAGTTGATGTTATTATAAATCTACCTGTTAGACTGTCACTTCATTTTATAAATGACAGTAATCCTGACAGAGGATCTGATCAGATGTGAAGCTGACCATCAATCATTAAAAAATAATCAATAATCATTGAACACCATAGCCATGTTTGATATGTTGTTTGATAAGTGTAGTGTTATCCAATTGAAGATATCACTTATATGATTGTATGTGGGTTTTATGCATCATTAATCACTGCTACCCACAACAGACCGGTTTAAACATTGTTGCTTGGTTTAGGTTATTCATGTGTTCTGACATTTATTTGTATCTATCTATATATGTATGTATCCAGACTTTGCCCAGCCCTAACCGTACATAGTAGAAACTTGAAAGTTTGCACACACACACACACACACACACACACACACACACACTCCCCTTGATATGTAGGCAAAATGTTTTTTGAACCCCCCAATATGTTTTTAGTGGGTGGGTTCAATTTACAATGTAAGTTTATGCCAAATTGATCCCTTAGTTTGTGTCCAAGCATTCTCACTTGTTTTTTGAAAATTTGGAGTTTTTAGTGATCACTGCCTACCACCACTGTTTAATTTATGAGGTAAAAAGAAGCATATATAGGTGGCGGTTGTAAGGTTGGTATAATGACAGATATTAACAGATTAACAATGCAACAATGCAACATATATATTTACACTTAACACCACGTGTGACTCTGTTCTTCTAATAACAATATGGCTGCTTGTTGACCAGAACATCGCCCCCTTACCAGAAGTTGATAAGAACTCTCCTGCCTAA
Organism: Architeuthis dux; assembly: GCA_006491835.1. Classification (NCBI taxonomy): domain Eukaryota; kingdom Metazoa; phylum Mollusca; class Cephalopoda; order Oegopsida; family Architeuthidae; genus Architeuthis; species Architeuthis dux. The sequence continues at coordinate 554,818 of VCCN01006736.1, read as the reverse complement.
GGGGAATAACTCAAAATACTTACTTAACAGCAGTGGTGATTCATAATTTCCCTTGGAATGCTAGTTGTATTTATTTTATAAATATTTGATGGGTTATTTTGATCAAGATTCTCTGGTAATGATTTTTAATCAATTTGGTCACTGGCTCTTCCATTTTCTTTGGCTAAGCATAAGTGCTTATTGGGATATGAGGTGGCAGCTTGCTTGAATTATTACCACTTTATCAAACACACATACACACATACACAAGACGCTACCAAAAGTTCAGGGAATTCAACCATGAAAAGAAAATTACTTTAGTTTCCAGCATCAAAGGAAAAGGAAATTGAGTACTACTCACAAAAGGTAGTGGCAAAATGTAATACTACATTTGATTCATGCGCACTGTCTAAATTCCCTGAACTTTTGGTATCATCTAGCTATCTATTATCTCTCTCTCCGTAGAAGTACTTTAATCAGAAAATTCTCAAAAGATCATCAGTGGCGACTGGCGTCAGGTAGACTCTAGGTGTGGTGAGGTGGTTTTGCTGTGACTTTGTTTTTAATCAAGCTTATAGGTCATTTGATAACCTACTGTTCTAGTTATGAATGAAATCTGTTCAGAAATCTAAGACCAGAATTTCAGATACATACGTACATTGATTATAATGCAAAAATAAACCTTCAAATGAAAACTTCTCTTTTTATATCTTATCTGTTTATTTCAAGCTTCAACAACATTTAATTTCTTGGTTATAATTATTTCAGTATATTTGTGAAGCTTACAAACAAGAAGCTTCTCTACTTCCTGTTATGGCCCTGTCGGCTGGGGGCAAGAATACGCTGTCTGCATCCCCTGCAGAGGGGTAACCCCCCCCCCCACACACACACACACACACACAAACAGGGACCACCTGTTTTTTCACCAAAGTCGCAAGACTCTTTTTTTAAAAGAATTTTAAACTGATTCCAGCATTAAATGACCCATCAAGGGTTGATATGCCGCTAAAAAAAAAAATTTCCTATTAGAAATTGTTAACCAAAACTGTCAATGTCAACATAGGTTTCTTCAGTTTTTAAGTTGGTCTGACTGGCTATGTATGTGTGTATCGTGCATACAGGCTGCACCAATGGAGCTAGAGGGCTGAAAATTACTCCTTATTACATCTAAATAAATTTTTTAAATTCTGTTTTTGTTTTTAACCCCCCCCCCCGGTTTTATGGGGGGGGTTCAATTTACAATTTAAATTTTTGCTAAATTAGTCCCTTAGTTTGTGTCCGGCAGTGTTCACGCTTGTTTTTGGAGAATTTTGGACTTTTTTAGTTTGTGTTCACAGCCGAAACAAAAGGCAAGAGAAGATGACTTATTCATTGATCACCCCTTTTTCCAATTTTGTAATTGATTGCCCCCAACAAGGCATGCTGCCAACAGACGTTGGTCATGTGACAGTTTCTATTGAGTGACTAACCAAACCTGTTGTTTATTTATTTAAAAAATAGAATATCTTTTGTGGTTTCCTTGTAATAAAAAAAAAAGAGAGGATGACTGTGTATTTTTGGTCATATAACTAGGGTTGCATTATGTCCGTATTTGCCTGGACATCATGTCCTCCATTAGGTTTCAAAATCTTCATCTAGTTTTAAAAAAATATTTTAAATCAGTAAAATTAGTAATCACTGCTGCTTCAGGGTTACACAGTGCCAAAATGTGTGTTGGGCTGGGGCGCTTTTTTGTAATGTTTGGATATGGCATTGGTGGATCCCGGAAAAATGACCATCAAGAAAAGTGCCCAATGGAAAAATGCCCATCACAGGGAGGAAAAGTGCACATCACGAATTTATTAAAGGAGGAAAAGTGCCCATCAAAACATAATTTAATTAATGTATATTTGTGTTTTTTACATGAAAATCTTATAAGGTTTGGGCACAACTTTTTTTATCAGGTTTTATTCTTGGCACAAGTTAGTCCCAATTCGTATTCTGAGTGTGAAATGAAAATAAACAATTTAACAAACAATATTATAATGTATCTATACCCCATTGTTTTTCTTCCATGAATTCCCTTATTTCTTTCATGAATTCTCTTATTTCTTTCATGAATTCTCTTATTTCTTTCATGAATTTTCTTATTTCTTTTAATTTTGATTAATGAATATATGTGTTTCTTATACAAAAATTGGAGCTGGGAATATTTTATCAGGTTCTATTCTAGACTTTTGTCACAACTTATAATTTAATTAATGAATATTTGTGTTTTTTTCATAAAAACTAGTGCCGGGAAATTTTATCAGGTTTTATTCTACATTGTGTGTGTGTGTGTGTGTGCGCACGCGCGCATCTGTCAGTCCACATATAGTTGTCCTCTGTCTGGGGGAAATGACATTCTTTGATGGCCAGCAATTTATCTTACCAATCTTTGAGTTAGAGGAAAAGAGAAGTGGATGGCTTGATTAATGCTGTCGTTCTAAGTCGACTGACACTCATTTAAATTCCAATCGGGACCACCTTGGCTATTTTGTGCCAAGAATAAAACCTGATCAAATTTTCCAGACACCAATTTTTGTATAAGAAATGCAAATATTCATTAATTAAAAATAAAATAAATAAGAAAATTCATGAAAGAAAAACAATGGGGTATAGATACATTATAATAGTGTTTGTTAAATTGTTTATTTTTAATTCACACTCAGAATTCGAATCGGGACCACCTTGGCTAACTTGTGCCAAGAATAAAACCTGATAAAAGTTGTGCCAAAACCTTATAAAATTTTTGTGTAAAAAAACACAAGTATACATTAATTAAATTGTGTTTTGATGGGCACTTTTCCTCCTTTGATAAATTCGTGATGGGCAATTTTCCGGATACCGGCATTGGCAACCCTAAACACAACTGAAATTCCTATAATTGCTATGGCCAGGAGGATTTAAAGAAGAAAGAAAAACATCACTAATTTTATATCTTTTTGTTTTTGTGTTTTGTTTCTTTTTTTTCTTCCTTTTCTTTTTCTATTTTTTCATCTTGAGGGTAGAAATTCTTCTCTATACATATTGTATTTTGCATTCTTTAAAAAGGATATTTTTATAAGTATATTCATTGATTCAGCATAGAAAACCCCTTCACTCTAAAATGGTTGTTTGCAATTAATGCTTATAGAGAAGAAAGGGGAATTTAAAAACCTTCACACCTCTGTCATCATTGCTGTATGTTTTGTTTTTTTTAAACTTTTTGTTAGCTTTTTTTTATTATTTTCTCCCCATATGTCATATAGCAACTGAGGTCAACATGACCTGGCTGTCCCTTTAGTTATTCTGCTTTCTTCTCTTCTCTTCCTTCTTTCAGTGCCTCAAAAAAGTCCTGGCAATTTGATTGGTTGAATACAAACAAAATGGCACCTTTATAGTCTGTGTTGGAATTATGTTTTCTTTAATGTCATCTGTTTTTTTTCTCCCACTTTAAAAAAGGAAAATTTTCTCTACTTTTATCTTCGCCTGTGCAGTGTTTTGAAGAATATTATTTTCTGTAAAAACACAATTTTATTTGATTCCTATCGCATTTGATTTATATAATATTCCTATCTTGAAGTTTTTTTTTTTAGTTTTCTCATTCCTTGTGGTAAGAAAAGATGACTTTCAAAAAAGAAAGATTTGATTGTAATTGTAGCTCTTTGCTTTCTTATCAGTTGACACTTTGATTATTTGAAAATGGAAATTGAAAGTTTGGGGAAATGTTTCAGGAAAGAACCAAATGAGACTGAGAATATTTAAAGTATAGTTCCACTAACAAAACTTCTAAATGGATGATTCAGCACTTGTGTCTATATATATA
>VCCN01006736.1:485286-505031 GCA_006491835.1 Architeuthis dux | reverse complement strand
AAATCAAACAAAAAACATTTATAGGTGTCTACATGGTGTACTTATGCAAATTTGCAAGGTTCTGGGCCAAATGGTGTGTCCTGGTAGTGCTGACAAGATTAAATGAATAAATAAAAAATTCCAAAAGACCCTTTCTGCGGATTTGCAAGGTTCTAGGGCAAAATGGTGTGTACAGTAGTGAAAAGGGAAGAATACCTCGCCACTTGGCTGATTGTGGCTATGGTGATTCAATACAATGAAGATCACACGACTTCTCCTGGTCTTTTATTACTGAGTAGTAAGAAGTGTTAAAAAACAAAATCTCTGGTAAAATTAATAGAATATTCCTGGAGACCAAAATGGAAAGGAAAGTAGTGTTTTCACAATCCAGGGAGAACACAAATAAAGAGATAAAGGAAATTAAACCAAACGATATCTCATGGATCATGTGGACTAGTAGTATCATCTCTTGTTTTGAATACATTTGGGCTGGTTCATTATACCACCTTCCTAAAGTACACTGTAGCATCTGATGAATAGTTTTAAATAATCTCTTATGTTTTTAACAGTACCAAAGTTTTAGTGAACATTTTCGTTTTTTTAAAGAAACATATGGTGTTTTTCTATTTTCTAAGAAAAAATAATGGCAAATTTGTTTCAGTTGAAGAGTCCATACTTCCAAATGGTATGAAGGTGGTATTTTTATCCGCAAAATATTTACTCCTGAATGAAAGAATCAAGTGTTACGGACAGCAAACCAAGAAAATCACACTGTTCATTATAATTTAGCATGAATTGGTTATCTATACTGGGAGATCTGATGAGGATTGAACTTACAAACAACGGCCAGCAAGATTGGCTTACTGATCATTGCTATACAACAACGTTTGTCCTCATCTGTCTTTTTTTCCAAATGACCTACTGGTTAATCCCAGTGGAAAAAAATTGAGGAGTCGGAGCTGGAGTCAAAGGTTTTGATTTAAACTTCATAAGTGAACATGAGAAGTTTATGATGTATGACATGGTTTTCCCATATGTGTTTTACTGAGTACAATGTAGGGAAGGGGGTCCCGGTTGGAATTCAGCTGACGTGACAAAGGCACGCGATCTGTCAAAAATTTATAAAGCAAGGCAAAACAATTGAATTTAACAGTGTTATTCATTCAAAGCAATAACAATATAATTTACTTTGGTTTTTGTCATGAATTCTCTTATTTTTATTTTTTCGCCGTTTTGAACATTGGGTATGCAAAACTTTACAATCAGGACCACCTTCCCTACACTGTGTCATTTACTGTTTTCAAAGTTTATTTGTACATAAAATCTATGTACAAGTCTAGGGGCACAGCAATTAGCAGCAGCGTTACCAACTTGGATATTTTATATCTAAATTTAGATATTTTTTTAATGAGGCTTAGATAATTTTAGATTTTGTATTAGCAAAATCGATATTTTTAGATATTTTATAAAAAAAAATAAAAATAAAAATTCTGCCAAATCCGTTTTTAGTTGCTTTTTATTATAACATCAAGTAAAATTTTGGAGCCTTTCTATGCTGTGTTTAAATGCCATATTTTACATCTGTACGTGCTTACAACATCAGTTTGGCATATCGGATGCACTGTTTCCGTTGTACCTAGACAAATTAACGGTGCACAATATTCTGATAAAGAACAAAAGACAGGCTTTTAATGTCATTATTGCATTAATATCTGATGAATATGTTGTTTAATTATACTTTTAATAAAAAAAAATGTCTTGGTATGACTTTTTGGTGCCTCAGTGTAAAAAAAAAAAACTACTATATTTTACACCCGTATAACCAAGGATTACGGATTTTATTTTATTTCCGAAAGTAATTTCTGGTGCTTTCAATCCCTAAGACCTTCATTTCCCCAGGAAATTTATATTTAGGCCTTCCACAAAAACTAGCTGTAAACCAGTCTTATTACCTGATGTCATGACCCGTCTTCCGGCTCCACAACTGTTAAAACTCATACTTAAATAGCACTTGATGAGTCCTGCTCATTTCTCTTTTTTGCTCATTTCGACCGCAATTTCGTACATTTTGTCAGTATAGGACATCTAGTTTATAGTTATTAGAACATTGATAACTTTTACTCATTTTATTTTTCACCCGTTTTTTTCCATTGGAATTTTTAAGCAGATGACAAGCATGACAAAAGTAGGTATAGTTCAATATTATGTACCCGACTGCAATCATTGATCAGACTGTCACATTTGCAAATATTACAGATTCCAATAAAGTTTAGCCTAAAAACATTTCAAATTATAAGGATATATTATATTTAGCTTGTTTGTGTTTTCCAATGTCGCGATCGTCTAATCTTTAGGGCATCTATAATATGAAATGCGTGAAATTGCAATCGACCCCCGCCCCCCCAAAAAAAAGAAAAACAACGATAAGGATTCATCAAACGTTAATTAAGAATGAGTTTTAACAGTACAGGTGTCGGAAGATGGGTCATGACATCAGGGCTTCGGCACTCTATTTACATTTAGTCAGAGTTGGTACGTTTTTTAACGACTCTGACAACCCAAAATTGCTTCCGACGACACAGCCTGGTTTTAAAACACGAAACGATACTGTAAGAAAAATGTGTGGATGACACCTTATCCCTAGGTGGAGGTGTCTGTCACTGTCCCGTATCGCCTCTCTCTTATTCTCCGGTCATTTCTGTTCGGTCTGGGCTGGTCTGCCCAAATAATAGCGTTCCCCTTTTCAACCTAGTGTCATTTTATTTTGTCTTTACAGAACACTAACAAGCATTTTTAGAGATGCATCATCAATAGTAAAGGCACTTCCTACAATTTTCTTTAGGCGCTAGAATAAAATAAGATTCATTCTTACTTTTAAAAGTCTCAAAATGCAATAAAAATGTCTTATAGATAAAGTAGTAGACAGCTTTTGCGAAGACCACGACCTTGGAAATAGGTTGTGTTCTTGTCTTTTAGTACTGCAAAAATTGTTGGCAAAAACTCTTTTCAAAATTAAATAACTTATATTCAACTACCAAGTCTATACCCATTGCTTAAAAGATAACTGGTAATCGTGCCTAATTTAGTTACAGACTTAATGAGTTATACAAATTACACACCATGCCACTGCCAAAGAGTACAACGACGAGGTGCCCTCATCATCCGCATCGTGAAGGTTACACATACAAACGTAAACATACACCGATATACAATTTTAAAATTGATTTTAACAAATAATAAAAGATAGAATATTTTCCTCGAGATAAATCAGGTCAACTCACCTATAAAAGGTCAGATAAGCTTGCTTCCAACCACCATTCTGTTTGATAACAGTCATAAAATTCCGCAGCTTTTCCAAGTAGACAGCCATCTTGAACCACCCACAGTCCGCACTGAATATATAAATGTGCACATGTTCTTGTTTAGTATTATGAATTTGGGGAAATTCACAAAATAATAAAAATATAAATATTTTTTAAATTTATTTAATTCTGCTAAAGTATTTCGTTTTATATATTTTGGTATCTTAACTATATTCTTTAATAATAGTAATATCATTTTGTGCATAACGCAGTTCAATAATGATGGCGAACTTTGTTCCCGCTGGGTTCGAAGATGAATATTCGGATGAATCTGATGATTTTGACTTCAATTATTATCCAAAAGTAAGTCATTCATTTAATCTTTCTTTAGATGTATCTCTGTTCATGCAAGGGCTTATTGCAAGAAGCTGTTGGTTTGTAATTGTCGTTTTCTATGCTGGAACAACAAACAAACACTCACGAAAACGCATATTGTCATGTTTGTGTTTTTTTAATTGAAAGAAAAAACCTTTATTATTTATTTATAATAAATAACTTAAGAGTAGACGGTCAGTTCTAAACAAACTGGCAAACAAAACCACTAGTAATTGACCAAATATTTCTTCTTCATGTTAAAGTTTTTCTTTCTTGCATTTTTAGTAAGTTTTTCTTTTTTCAGTTTGATTTTTTTTTTTAATATGTCAAAGATTTCTTTTTACTGACCACACGTAATTTTAATTAGTGTTTGTTCTCTGAAGTGGAAATTCTTTTTAAAAATCCTAGAAATATTATCAACATTTAATTTAAGAGGCTAAAAAATATGTATTAAATACGGACACTTGTTAACTTAGCACTATGGCCTTTTTGACCATATGGCAATGGCCAAAAAATACTCAACCAAAACTGTTAACATAGGTTTCTTCAGTTTTTAAACTGGTCCGGCTGGCCTTTTTAGGCCGATATATCTCCCGTGTAGTGTTTTTGGCTACAAAATAATCTCAACTACGGTGAGTAAACATATTGTATTATTTAAATCAATGCTTGTGTCGCAGTGTTACGGACGCTAAAACTCCCTAGATTTTAGATATTTTTCAGATATTTGATTTGGGACCCTAAACTTTCTTAGATTCTAGATATTTCTAGATGTTTTTGAAAAAATGGCTTAACTCCATGATGTCCGCAATGCTATAGGGTTATGGAAAGGCGTCTCATTAGTTTCTGACCTCTTAAAATGTTTTCGCGAGTAATTTCTTGTGCTTTCAATCCATAAGACCTTGGTGTACCCATGGAATTTGTCAGTTTTGTCTCAAATTGTAATTCTTTAATGCAATATAACCAAAACAAATTCTCGCTGACAAAGTTTCACAAAAAATAAAAAGCCGGTAACAAAATGCTGTTATGCATCCATCCAGTATTCTGGATCCGGATAATCAATGAACGAATAATGTCGAATCCGGACCTGGCCTAGAAAAATGGTCTTCCTAGCAAATTTACTTACTACGCTTTTTCAAAAATGATATCGGTTAATTCACACTACCATTATTTAAATTTACAAAATAGATTTTATCCCTTCACACACATTGTCTGTATAACTACCGAAAATGGTATTTAATTTATCTAATCTGCCAGAATGTGTATTATTTGTTGGACACATTCCCTAAAAAAATCCATAGCTTTAACGCTAGCGTATAACTTTAAAAATAAATATGGAGAAAAAAATATTTGATTAATTGCAAAAACTACTTGAAAAAAAATTGTTTTCTCTGAGAACTTTGGAATTAATATATTAGTAGGCAGATGCAGACTGCAAGCAACTTGTTTACTTTTGAGTACCGAATAATATGGGTTGAGGGTTAAAATCTGGCTGGTGGTTGGAAAAACTAGGGTTGCCATTTTATGGCCAAATCTGGCCTTTTTAAAAGCATTTGGCCATGAACTTTCTGGTTTGGCCATTTTGACGTAGTATTTTTTTTTCTAATAAATTCTGACTTTTGGTGTGTACTGCAATGTTTTATAAACAATCATTATTTATTTGTTTATATTATTCACCAATCACCTTCATCCTAATTTTTAAGATACTTTTTAATCGCAACTTTATACTCTGGTCGTCGCCGTAAAGTTACAATAAAAAAGCAACTGAAAAATTAGGATGGCGTTAAATAGTAATATTACATTTTTATTTTTAAAGAATTAATACTAATCTTTTACTAATAATAAAATAATTGCTTTTATAAAAAATGTTAACATTTGACCTTTTTTTTTTTTTTTTCAGGTTTTTTGGCCAGAAACGTCGTCTCCAACTATCTGGCAAAAACCTTTTTCCTCCCTAGAATAATTAAATTTAAATTATATTGTTACTGTTTTGATTAAATTCATTTTGTGTAAAGAAAGAAAGAGAAAAACAAAGATAGTTTGAAAAGAGAAAAAATTCCGTTGACGAAATACTTGTAGAATAATCAAGTTGTTTACATCATGTGACACCAGCCGCGTATATTGATAAAGAAGAGTCTGAATGATCAGTGATAAGTCACATTTTGGGTCCATAAAAATTATATTGGGCCAAAAAAGATGTATGAAATATTCAGTTATGACGACATGCGATGCCCAGTGTGTGGAGTCAAATATTCTTTAACGTAAACACTGTCAAATTTCTTATTAGGGCAGAAAAGTGGATCTTCAGTGTTGCCAATTCAAATTTGATTTTTTTTTTCTTGGCTAAAATAGGCTAAATATTTTCCACTTTCGGCTAAAATTATAGCTAAAAAGCAAACGTTTCGATTAAAATTCGGTTTATCGATCTTTTATTATGAAAAAATATTTTTCCTATGTAGTTTAATTTGTTGTGAATGATCCTGGCCTTCGTTTGAAAGTTTTCGTTTTTTCAGAAAAAGGAACTATAGGGAAAGCGAGTGAACTGGCTCTGAAGTGGGTGAGGTGACCCATACTTTGATTTGGTTAAAATGGGCATTCGGCTAACTTTATGGCTAAAAATGTTCTCTGTTAGCTATAAAATTAAATTGCCTAATTATATTTTTAAAAATGGCCAGATTTTCGGCTATCCGCTATCGCAGATTTTTATCTAGGGAAAAGGGAACAAATCTGCTAGATCTTGCCGAAAAATGGCTGATTTGGCTTCCTGGATAAACAGGGGAGACAATTATTCAGTACTCAAGAATAAGCGCCAAGTGGGAGTAGCTTCCCCTCATTTTTCTTTTTTAAATTTACTGACATAAAATGGAAAATCGCTGTAAAGTATACTTGGCACTATAAATTAGGTCTTAAACTCATGATATGTATGCTGGCGACCATTTTGTTTTATGCAAATAAGGTAGTTCTTCCCAACTTTTTTCTTGGGAACATCTTTTTTCTGAAAGAGAACATCCTAAGGAACATTTTGGTACCCTAAAAGTAGAATCATGGGGGTGGGGTGCACGGTAACCCCTGCTGGCCCCCGGACTAAGTATCATTTTGGTAATCGCTGAATTTTGCTGAGATCAAATATGTATTTTATAAATAATGGAATTTGTTTTGTTGCTGCTGTCTTTACAATTTAACTAAATATCTACAATACAAATGGGGTTTATTATATTATCTTTATACTAATATTTGATCCATCTGTTTGGTTGTCTGTGTCTCTTCTCCGGTAAAACTATGAAGCTGATTGACATAATATTTGGCATGGAGATTAAATAAATATCGACTTCCCACATAGACTAACCTTCGAGGTCATTCTCTAGCCAATTTTCGGTTCTAAACATCAGAAAAAATTATTTTTTATACCAGAACTTTCATCATTCTTCTTAAGAATGCAACATATTTCTTGTAATAAAATCATTTCTTAAACAAGTTTGGCGTTTTTGGTCGGAAATAGCTTTTTTGGCAATGGCACACTGATAGACTGTTAGTATTACTGCTGCTAACTAGGATGTTTGGGTTTTTCCCTCTTCCACTTCACTTTCATCTATGACAACAACTCTACCTAAATCATAGTGAAGGGAGGCTTACCTCTGACCCTCCTCGTAATTCATTTTATAGTGAAGGGAACCTTCCCTCGACCACTTGTTTTCTCATTGACAAAGATTCGATGTATGTATTTCAATTTGTAGTGACAGCAACCTGTTGCAGGGGGAAGCTTAAGGACACATGACTGCTACTTCAGGTCATTTTCTAAGATAAACTTGACAGTAATCTTTCTATTTTCTGGGTGGGAACAAGTACTGTTATTCATTATTATTAATTTTTGATGTACCTGATTAAAATTGCTTGTTCTTTTCTAGAAACCATCTTCAGATATATCCTCCACAGTGTCTCCTAATACAGAGGATGCCAATCAAAACTGCAAAGCTTATAATGGTTGGAACAAACCAACTGTTGACCCCAATAGAGATGGAACTGAGAAGGATTGGAACACTGATCAAATATATGACAATGAAATATACTCTCCAATGGATCTCTCCTCAAAATTACAAAGCAATGTTCAACTACCTATTGATGATCTTCGCATCGCTATCTTGAATGGGGATATGGAAACCACTCGGCAATACATAGACAAAGGTAAGTCGACAACTATATCTTTTCTGTATATAGGGATAAAGAGATATATTTGTTCTATTAACTTGAATTTACTTTTTGTAAATAATTATCTATAAAACTGGTTGAATAGGCGAATAACAAAACAATCGAGTCTTACCTTGGAAACTATCCTCCTTCATCAGGTATTCCACAGCATGTACAAAGAAAATCAATCACCTAAACTGAAGTTGATCCTTCAAGAGTTTGAGACATTATGCAATTCTGATGGCCAAAAGAACAGGTAGACTGACTTGATTGGTCTCCTCTAGTAAGAGCCCACCCACTGACAGAGCTCAGTTTTTTTATCTACCACCACTTATGCCCACATGTATGCCCTGACTGGCTGTCATCGCATCACTTCTGTTCTACTTTCCCTTTCTGCACATGCAATATGTCTACCAGTCATACGACACAGCTGCCCACTGGACTAAAGATCACTTCTCATAATAGTAAGCTATTTGGAGATAAAAAAATAGAACTTTCATTTCTGTTTACGGCAGACGTGGGCAACCTTTTTGATCTAGCTGGCCTCATGAGACATTTTTTATGAGGCCTGCTAGATCAAAATGAGACAAACATATGAATTAAAATTATTATATTATTGATTTGTGAAGCCAAACAATAGTAATTTTACAATATGAATTATAAAATTGACTTTCTGAGAAAAATTATATTTTAAATAAATGCCTAGATTGGTTGTGGACCACAAAAAAATGTTGCCATGGACCAAATCTGGCCTGTGGGCCTATGGTTGCCCATTTGTGATTTACAGCTATGTACAGTTGAACAACCCAATAAAAGCCATTTCGTAAGCAGACATCACTCCCTTTGTGATCTATGATTTGACCTCAACATCTTGTATATCATCACTAGCCTCATTGTCCGATGAGCTGACAACCCTTTGAACATCAACAATGACGCGGCAAGAATTCTAAATCTCATGTAGTTACTGCTGAGTATATTATCGTTGTACAGTAGCAATTATGCATCAAGTTAATAGTGCAAGATCACTATATTCTAGGTAGTTTTCTTTTAGTGTGTGTATTTATGCATATACACATGTTTATATAGATAAATCCAATTTTTTGACAAAAATACGTATTGTATAAGTATACATTAATGTGAACAAACTTTATGCTTTTCCTTTTTATCCCAGTAAGACTGTTCACTTATCAGTCTGGAAAAAAAATGTGTATCCTTTAAAAATCCTGTGTATAGCAGGCCTGTACAACATATGGTGTGGCCCACAAGGAGCTAGTCGGAATAGTAAGGTTTTTGTGCTCTTTAAAATAGTAAGGCCTGAGCGCATGCAAAAAATTTGGTTTTGTGGAAGCATGACTTCATTCAAACCGATGCTTCACTGTTTTTGCGCGTAATTATTTCCCTTTAACTCTCCCCAAAAAAGGAAAAGACCTAAAACAAAGAAATTCTATTTTTAGAGTTAATGTTTATTCGCTTCCCCACGCGGGCCAATTCTATTTTTGAGTTGGCGCCAAAATGCTGACCCCAACCAGGGTTGCAAGATGTGTCCTATTTTTTTGACATTCTGTCTGTTTTTAGCCCTGTATGTCCAATTGAAATTTAAATAAATCGGTCATCCAAAATTGTCTGAATTATGTCCTTCAGAAAAGGTTCATTAAATATATTTCAATATTAATTTTAGTTTCATCTCCAAGTAGAAAGATAGAAAGGTCGATACATTTGAATTACAATATAAACTATGATCTTATTGCAGGAGCACATTAGAAACAAAATACAGAATTTTCCTGGGTGGTTCCTTCATCATTTAACTCGCAAAAAAAAAAAAAATGTGTGCATATAATTTTCATTTTAGCTTTTAAATTTCTAAGAGATATATTGTCTATTTGTTTTTTTTTAAATGTGTGATTTTGTAGTTTCTGATTATGAGGGAAGAGTGAGATTTGCTTTTAATAAAGTCCAGATGCATGATTCGTGAAACAATGTAATCTTATTAAGTCGGTTATATAGAATAATTAATTGTGCATAATTTAATCTTGGGTAAAAGTTTACAATGATGAGCCAAGAAAATTTCAAGAGCTTGAAAGTGAACCCTGGAATCATGACCTCTTCTTTTGTGACATTACAAATCGCCTAAATGATCTCAATATTCAGTTTCAGGGAAAAGACCAACTTATATTTCAATTAGTAGCAGCAGTTAAAGGTTTTAAAATGAAATTAAAACTTTTCAGGAGTCATCTGTTGAAAGGGGAAATGTATCATTTTCCTACCTATGCACAACATATTCCCAAAAGCAAACATGCTGAGTTAGGAGAAAAATATGCCAAACAAATTGACATTCTTCTATCCATTATTTGACAGAAGACCTACTTTGTCTAAAGGAGAAGACCTACTTTGTCTAAAGGAGAAGACCTACTTTGTCTAAAGGAGAAGACCTACTTTGTCTAAAGGAGAAGACATTCAATTGAAATTAGTTGAAGATCCATTTTCTATAAATCCAGAAAAAGTGCATGTACAATTCCAATTAGAGGTTATCAAACTTTAAGCTTCATCCATTTACAAAACGAAGCATGGAGAAAGCAGCCTGTAAGACTTCTAGTAGAAGTCTTGCAGGCTGTTTCAGATTTTTTAATTTCTTGTAAAAAATTACGTAAACATGGGAGGTTTCGTCAATTTTTATTGAAATGATTTTTGTCCATTTTGCAAAATGTTTGGTTCTGTTTTCCCAAGAGTCTTTTTTCTATTTGTCTTAGTAATTGAAACTGACCCAAATTGCCATACTCTTTTTGCCATAACATTTTTGTTTGTCAACCAATTTGCAAAATTCAAAAACCTCCTTGTATTGATTTGCATGATCTGTACAATATAAGAACTGTTGGTGGCACATCTGGAGTTTAAAATCTTTGATTAGCATTGCTACTTCTACAGAAGTCTGGACAGGGAAAGGTACCAAAGTATTATCCAACTTGCAATGAAAATGTTCAGTATTTTTGGTAGCATCTACATATGTGAACAAACCTTCTCTGTCAGGAACATGAATAAGAGCAAGCAATGTTCTTCTTTAACAGTCAAACATTTGGAAGATATTTCGCAAATATCGACTTCTCGTATGTCTCTGGAACATAAGCTTTTAGATGAAAAGATGCAACATTTCTCATTAAATTTGAAGGTGACTCCCTTTTTAAAAGGGCAATTCCATAGCACTAAGGTCCCTTCTGGGAACTTCCAAAAATTGACATTGACAATAGACAAAACATTTCCCGTCGCAAAACGCATTCGTCAAATTTAACTTCTATTTTCGGTTCAAAAGAAATTAACTTTTTTGATTTTTTACCAAAGTGTCGGGACCCCACTATTGTAGCAGTGTGTAGTGATTGTGAAAATCTGGCTTAAAAGAACTGAGAATTCTCGAAGTAAAGCATAAAAATCAGAATAACGAAAATGTTATTTTTTTTATTTACTTAGTTTGGTCATTTTTCAACATTTAGCTTTTTTCTTTTCAATCGATATCTATTTAATTCAGAGCATTATTGTTTTTTTATTTTTATGCATTATTACATCTAGAATTTCATTTTTTGGTGTTGTCTTTGTCAATTGGAAGCCATGTAAGCATTGTGGTTATTTTTCCTTTCACATAATTATCATTGTAGTTATTCTCCTTATATTCGTCTTCATTTGACAATTATTTTATTTTTGGTAGATTTTTAACTACAGAGTTCAAAGTTTTGTAAATATTTAATTAGCTGTCATCAAGTAAGGCTTTATTGCCGATTTAAAGCAAACATTGATATTAAGTCCAATTCTACTATAACATAGACTTGAATTACTGAAAAAAATTTTAGACAAAAGATTTGCCTAATTAATTTTAAGAAAAAATGAAATCTTTAAAATAGGTCATCGATTTCCTGTCAAATTCTTTTGTTCATTCCTATCATAAAGAAGTCCAATGTAAGTAATTGTTATATTAACAAACAATATACACATAATTTCTACTTTAAAAAGAAAATAGTAATTTAGTCTGAAAATTTACTCTTGCGACACATGGCTAATTTTCTACAATCGAGTTGTGCTAGCCTGGTGTATAGGTTATTTTTCTTGAATTTTATGATATAATATCTGAATTGTATTTTTTAAGAATTTATGGTTAAATCTTTCTAATACAATACAGAGATTTTTCTGTTTTCCTTCTGAAATAACTCAATATTTTGAAAATTTTGCTGTTATATAATTCCAGGCGAACAAAACTTGAATGACATTTTGGTCCAGGAAACTCAGAAAAACTTCTAACATACATTCAATTTTACGTGTACATTTACACACACATTAATTTTATCAGTTTTAAATTTTCAAATTTGACTGAACTTGATTAATAGAATCAAGATTTTTATGAATCTAACATACGGCTGTGTTGTGGTTTGCCACCATTAAAAGACACCCCAAAATCTTTTGAATTTCAATCTACATTGGTGTCCCGTTAATGGATCTTAAATCTTTCAAGTTTCCTCATTGCAATCACATGGACCAAAAATTTTGTTTCATTTAAATTATTCTATAGTTCTACATAGTTTTCTTTTAGCTTCTTGATAAAAAAGAAATACAGATACAACACCAATTTATAGCAACTGAGCATTTGGTATCACTTTTTGTCAAGACAAATTTATATGAGACTGAGAGTGCATGAAATCTCCTCGACTGCCAGACTAGTCTGTGTGGCATGCATTGATGCCAATTGTGAGATTTAAAAAAAATGTATTTTGTTTATATATAATCCTTGCAACATCTGGAAGAGATGGACATGTCAGTGGTGATGTTAAACATAAACATTTGATCCATGGGAAGGCTGAATTTTAGGAAAAATGGATTATGGTGTCTTGAAACCTAAGGTTTATGATCTGTTCATTTTGGTTTATGAATTGTTAATTATAAGAGACAGCAAAGTAGAGAAATATTAAAATTTTATTTAGTTCATAATTCCATGTAGCAAATGAACACCAGAAAAAACTATGAAAGATAAAAGAAATATTGAGCATAATCAAGTTGTATAGGAATGGTGATTCAGATTATTAGATATATAGCTGAATTTTACCAAATAAATGAAAAATACTTTTTTTTTCCAGTTAAATTATTGTTATTAAATTTCTAATTAATAAATCATAAATTCTTTAAAGATTTTTGTTTCTTCACTTTTGACCAGGTATTGATGTTGACATTATTCTAAAATCTAACTGGACCCCTTTACTGTATGCTTCAAATGCTGCACACCCAGAAATTGTCAAGTACTTATTAGAGAAGGGAGCCAATGTAAATTATGATAATGGTAAGTGACATATTTGAATTATTGTCATCTCTAAAAATGAATACTTTTCTAGGAATTTCTTGGAAATTATCGGGGAACGGACTCACTTAAAATCTGTCTTCGCCAGCCATGTAGCTTAATGTAAAGTCATTTCCTATGTATCTTTATTTTTAAATAGATAAGGGAAAATATTCTATAAATAGCATTTTTTTCCCTAAAAATAAAAAAAATTTCCCCTTACCCCCCCCTCCCTCAAAAAGGGGGTGGGGTTGTCACAGTAAAAAAGCAAAATCAGCAAATCAATAATAATTTACTTAATTAGTTATTTACATTCATTTACAGAGAAAGGTAAAATAATTTTTAATGATTTTTATTAATTTAATAATATAAAATGGCACATCAAAAAAAAATGGCGGGGGCACCTGAAGAAAAGTGGCCAGTGTCACCATATTCTGAAATTTTAGAAGACTATAAATAAGGTGGCATGATGAAGGCTTATGTATTAATCATGTTGCCTTTATTTTCTTTGATATTTGTTGAACATATTTTATTTTTTGTTAAACTACACTGGCAAAGTAAAAAGACTGATACATATCATTTATCAGTAACAATTACTGAAGTCCTGTTTGTTTAAAGTTGATCTCTACTAAAGTTTTTAGAATTTGAGAGATCGCAAAAGAATAATCATTTGTAATTTGGTTACTGTTTCAGCACAAATGTTCACACCGTTGATGGCAGCCTGTATGTCGAATACGAAAGAAGCAAGCAACATAGTGCAGTGCATTGTCCACTTAGTGGAGCATGGGGCCTCTGTTAATTGTATGGACAGGTGAAGATTTTGCTGAAGTTTATTTCTGCTTTACTTATAGAAATATATTTGTTTGTATTGTCTGCAAAAGACCATTAACCCTTTCTGTGGCAAATATTGGGGTTTTTTTTTTATAAAAATAAATTATTTTTCATGAAAAACTGGATGAATGGACATCAATTAAGCTAGTTGAGCAAAAGATTTTGTTTCCACGCAAAATAACTTATTTGTAGCAGATATGCTACATTGGCACATAAGGGTGAAAAATAACAAATATTGGAATGTGGATACAACAATGTTTATTACATATAAAATGTCTGTCCAAAGTTTTCTGACAGGTTCATTTCCCGAGATAGTCCGCAATGGAATCGAATTCGATATTTTTTTTTTTAAACCCAGCTCTAGTAATAAATACAGTCATGTTTCCAACATGTTGGAAGTTTGCTTATCTTGACGTGATGTGAACGTTGTGTGCCAAAGTAGCAAATATGCTACACAGGTTTACAACAAAAATCACTGAAAAAAGTTTACTTTATCTAAATCATCAGTGTATGAAGATTTTAAAATGTGAAACCTTCAATGAATATCTCCATGAGAAAAACAGAAAAAGGGCAAGCCAAAGTTAGGGCAGAAAACATACGTTATCAAGGACAAAATCGAGTGCATATAATCTTCTTCCCGCGCATCTGAAAAGTGAAATTTGTCTAGCAACATGTTAGGAAGGTTACAAATAGCAATGCAATTTTATTTGAAAGCAAGGCCAAAACAATGGCTGCTTGTTCTATTTGTAGCAGATCTGCTACATTGCCACATAAAGGGTTACAGGAAACCCTTGTTTGCTATACCTTTTTCAATGTGAAAGGAAATTATGCACATATTGATGGAATGTTCTAGAAAATCATTATTTTTTTTATGCTACTGACTTTTGTGACATTTTTTTTTTTGTGTATCAAATTATTAAATTGTTTTGTTTTTAATAAAATTACTGTTTTGTGATGATTTTTCTTCTTCTCGTGTATGTCTGGACTGCCAAATTGAAAAACTCTTGCAAGGGGAATAACTCTTAGTCTTTTACTAATATTATGCCCTGAACTCCACTATTACTAGAATACCGAATTTGGATCTGAAATTTTCACTATATAATGTTCGATCTATGTGATTAATGGAGAAGCGTTAAGTGCATTGACAACGAAGGAGATTGTTAGAAAATAAATATTGTGAAAAATAAATGCGTTTTTTGGGTTTTTTAAAAAAAATTTTTACTGTACTTATTGATGCACCTACATACTACTATATGATTCCACAACTAAATGCAATTTAATAAAAATCTGTTTTTTTTTTTGTTTTTTGTTTTTTCCATCTTCTAAATCTTTCTCTCCTTTTTGTGTTTCTATATTTATAAATCTTTTTGTTTCAGGTTTCATTCAACTCCCTTAATGCATGCAGCTAATAGTGGACATCTCTTAGCCTTGCAGAAACTTCTGGAATGTAAAGCTGACCCTAATCTTGTTGATACTCATGGATGGACAGTAGGTTTATATTTTCAGTTCACTTAAAATGGCAAACAAAATTTATATTTATAATTTACTCAGTAGATTGTGGGACATGATTAACTTCTAGCAGTTTATTTATAAATGTAGAAGGTATTTTATCAACAATACATGCTGTGGGCTTGTTTCAAGTATTAGGAGTGACAAAAGGAATCTTATTTACCTCTGTCAGCAAAATTGAAAAGAGGTATGTTTTTGGTCGTGTCTGTTGGTTTGCATTTTTTCCTGTCCGCAAGATATCTCAAAGTTCTAAATGAATTTCATTCAAATTTTCTGGAAGGGTGTACGATAGGCAAAGGAAGAACTGATTACATTTTGATGCAGAACAATGCATAATTACCTCCCCCTACTTAGTAGTTATATGTTCAAAACATAATATTGCCAATTTTTTTCCTCCTGTCTGCAAGATATATCGCCAAAAGTTCTAAATGAATTTCATTCAGATTTTCTAGCGGCATTGACAGAGGTATGCCCTCTCTGAGTGTTTTCTTGTTTGCTATATAAAAAGGAATTAGTTAAAATTGCCTTTGCAATTGCTTATTTCACTTATGTTGTTGGCGTATTCGTTGCTTGTGAGGATCAAAGGAAGACTCTCCTCCTCCCTACTGTAAAAGTTGAGACAAAGCAGGAGTGTAAATATGGAATTTTATTTGTTATGTCTTATCCATGTTATTGCGGGGGGGACGTGGGGTGGGCTATGAGTATGGGTAGGGGCTAATAGGCAGGTGTGTGTGATAGTCTAGTGTCATAGAAGATGATGATAGTGATGATCATAGAGGTAGTAATTAGGAGATATTGAGGTTATTTAATTTAATATTGAGTCCCTTCGGGGAGAGAGTTTGTAGGATTTTTATCCATAAGTTTTCGTGATTCTCGAGGATTTTAGTAGCTTTGTGGGGTGTAGTCTTTTCTATCTTTTCGATGATGGTGAATTTAGCGTCATTGCTGAAGTTATGGTTGGGTAGGCGGAAGTGTTGTTCAACTGGGAGTAAATAGACAGGGTTAGTAGATTTAATTCTATGTCTGTAATTGTTGAGTCTGATATTGAAGGGCCATTCAGACTTCCCTATATATTGTAGTGTGCACTCTAGGAGGTAAATTACATTATTGCTTTTGCAGTTGGAGTTATGGTAGATATTGAAAGTTTTATTGGTACTGGAGCTAGTGAAGGAATTGGTGTGTACTAGATGGTTACAGCATAGGCACCTTTTGCTGTTGCAGGGTTGGCAGAATATATATATATATATATCTATATCTCTCATTCCATGTCAAGTGGACCAGTTGTCCACACTCGACTATCTCAGATTTTGCTGTAACTTTGCTCAGATGTTCATTTGGGTTCAGCTCAATATCTTTACTCGTTCAGCTCAATATCTTTACTCGTTCAGTCACTATGGATCCAAGAACAAGGACTACTTTGGTCGAAGCGATGACAACCAAATTTGTTTTTCCATTTTCAACTAGCAACCATTCCACAACAGGACTTCTACTGCACTGAAAATTTGTTTTCGGGATCAACTTTATATGTAGATTTTGAAAATGTTATCAACCTAGCTCTAGAAAGCATTATTTTTTCAGAAAATGGTGTCAAAGTGTGCTCCAAATTTCATTGGTATTTCCGAAAAGCCTTTTTTAAGTAATCATTACTCAGGGCCTAGCCAACTTTGCACTACAAAATGTTAGAATCTTACATCTCAATTTCCAGATTTTTTTTGTACGTTCAATGTCTATTAATGGAGACTTTAACATATACCTAGCCCCCAAATTTCAACCTTACCCTATACCTAAACCCATTTCCATCACTGGTTGTAATAGAGGATTGAAGTTTTGTTTAATGACATTGCGAATTTTGAATTTTATTTATTTGCAATCCTGCATGGTCCATGGTGGCTTATAAGCCACTGCAAATTCCCTTTATTCATAACTATCAAAGATAATATTTATAGCAAAAATGCATATTTACCTGATTGCAGAGAAATTGACATCCACATCCCCACGCCTGATGACTCCAGCACACAGGCCCCACCCTCCCTCTACTCATTTTCTTCTACTTTCTAGTATTGTACATTTCCTTAAAGTTTTTCAAAGAGGTTTTCTATTGTTGACAAGGTTTATGTAGTTCTTATATACTGTCTGCCTGTAGCAGTTGGTGTAGGTGCAGCAATAGTCGTCAGGATATGCTTCCCTGGAACCCGGCAACAGTCTTGTTCGGATGGCCAGTGAAACCATCTCTGGCCCATAATAATTTATAAATGTGATATATGCATCTTTTTGTTCACAAATTTTGCAAATGTTTCAAATCCATGAGAAACCCTCAAAAACATGCCACATATTGGCCTGGTTGCAGTTTTAACTCTCTGTAGATCCCAACATTTGCTATGAAAGAACTTGTTTCTCATGAAACTCGGCTAACTTGAATCTATTCTCCATTTACGGGAACAAAATGATAATTTTTCCGAGTTCCAGCAACTGTATATCCTTGTTGGATTAAGATTAATTATGGTAAAGGTTTGTGCAGGTATTATGTACTGTCTGCCTGTAGCAGTTGGTGTAGGTGCAGCAATAGTCGTCAGGATATATTTATTTATTATTATTGTTTATATATTTTTATCTGATTAACCAAATAATTTAAACCTTTTGTATTTCTTGTGTACAGGCCTTATTCTATGCTGCCAACAGTGGCCACATGTCATTGGTTGTTGAATTGAAGAAGGCTGGCATCAACAGTAAGCACAGAGACAACCGAAAAGATTCAGCTGCTGATGTTGCTTATTCCAGAGCTTTTGACCAGGTATATCAGAATTACATCCCTTTTTCACTTACCTATTTTAAATCAAAATTTTTCAAGTTATTCTTTGCTGCAGTCACATTGTTATATTTGCTTTCTTTAATGATACAATTTGAATGGGATTGTTGAGTTCTTGCCAATGGTTAAAAATAAAGTTTATATAAAACTGAAATAGTAGATTACTCTCCCTTGTACTGTATTTATAAAAGCAAATGGGACACATTGTGTTGGATTACATATAAATATGTATTAAACAATCAATTACTGAAGTTTACAAAAAAGATGTTATAATATTTTATGACGTACTCACAGAACAATATGTGGCTGCAAAAAATATTTAAGTTTTCAGCTCCTGCGATTACACAACAATATTGTTTAAAAACACTGAAAACAATGTACAAATAAAACATGGGGAAAAATTGTCAAGAAAATTACGTATTCACACTCGTACTATTATAGTTACTATTTGTAGTTATATAGGCCGATTGGCTGGTAGATTAGTTATATGAGCGTAAAATGTATGAATACGTAATATTTCTTTAGCGTTTTATAATTTGAATTTAATGCCACAGGATAAATGATTATTGTGATCAGACAACATTAATTCACTCGATTCACAACAAATCTTTTCATCAATATATGTAGGTATATCAATTAAGTCTGTAGACTAATGATAAAAAAAACATTTATTTTACAAAAGTTATTTATTTTTCAACATAATCTCCTTCCTAGTCAATGCACTTAATTCAGTAGTGACTATTAATAAAAATAGATTGAACATTATACAGTGAAAATTTCCAATCAAAATACAGCTAATAACGATGTGTCAGGCTATGGACTTATTGTTCTAGCTTCATGTATATGTATTTACTTACAATGTTTATTTTGTCCAGATTGCTGCTTTCCTTGATGATATTTACAAGCCAAAAGATGATTTGTCAACCACTGAAAAGATTGAATCTGATCCTTGCATGGAAAAAACTGAAATGTAAATCTATTTCTCTCTCTTTTTTTGCGAATGTTTAAATATGATGTGAATTTTTTATAACTTTTCATATCACTTGCTTGAATTTTGACTTTAAAAATAAGAATGCATTGAACAGAACATCAAGATTCAACAATCTTCCTGTGTATATTTTAATGTTCTAATAAAATCCATAGTATATTTTTTGGTTTCACATTTTTTTTGTAATTTTTATGAATCATTTAGCTTAGTATCTTGATTATACTGTCAGGCTAATACCACCCATTCCTTCAGGCCTAGGCCTTGAGAATTTGATTAAAAAGTCACTTTCTCATAGCAGTTAGTTTTGACCTTTTTAAATTTGTTGACTATAAGTGAGAAAAAGAAAGATATTACAAATTGTGATAGTTATAACACACGGGTACAGTTATTCAGGAAAATTTCTTCCATGTGACAGAATTTTCTTGGGCCATCTTTTAAATTTTTTTTTTTTTTTTTTTTTTTTTT
>VCCN01006736.1:467859-479402 GCA_006491835.1 Architeuthis dux | reverse complement strand
TGTTGCAGGTGTTCAGATGCAGCAGCCATGTTAGCCAATATTTCCAGACATACTCTTTACATAACATCTACTATTGGTTATATTGGTGACCAGGTACGATTAAATCCAGAAATCATCACAGAAACATATGTAAGTAACATAAATGGTAGTAACCAACAAACTCCCATACATATGGTGGCGGGGGACACAACTTCTAATCAATATTCAAACTAAGATTTTGTCAAATAAATCCACAAACATTCTTTTAATTGAATGAATATTTTGAAATTGAAAAGATCTAACAATTTAAGCTATAAATTTGTTTTAAATATATTTAGATTAGGTCAAGCAGTGGTTTTTAAATTCAAGTGTTAAGAAAATGAAGCTAGTTTAATTTATAGGATTAATTTTGAAGTTGCATTTAAATACTTTAAAATGTCATTTAGAAAATTCCTGAGCACAAGAAATCTATAATAATTTATACAGTCTAGTCATTGTGAATTTTACCAATCTGAATGCCTGATGTAAAAACCATTTGAGCCTGGCTTTCTGATCAGTTTTACTTCCCCTATTCTCTGTTTCTCAAGATAAAACAAACGGTTAAGTGTTTCCATAAAAAAAATGTTATAAAATGTGTTTTACATGTTCTATCTATAAAATGGTTAAAATTGTCGATCACTGTTTTCCAAATTCTGAGATGATGTCCTCAAATGTCATGTTTTGTCCACAACCCAAAGATATTCAGTTTCTAGTCTTAGAGGACTATGTTGGTGATTAATTTAATAGTTAACTAAACAATTAATTGTTGCAGTTCTACAGTTTACAGATAACTTTTCAGTTTTGTTTTAAAAGCAATTTATTTGAATGGAGCAAAATAAATATAATTATTTCCTCAACATTTTAATGGTGTTTTTATTATGCTAACAACTATAGATGATAATAAAGTAAAGAAAGAACATTTCGATTTTGGGATGGTTTACATTTCCTTTAGGACAGTTAAAATTGTTTTTTTGGATGGTGGTGAAAAAAGTTTGTCTGGAGCCCTGATAGGGCCACATTATAGTTTCAATAGAAAGTAGGTTTTACGGGGTCGTGTTGCTAGCCCCAGGCCCATAATAGACTGCCTTACAATGCTAAAGGGCTCTAACTGCCTTGCTATTTATATGTAGCTGGCGGGAGAAGTGCCTTCATGTCTTTTCCAAGGGAATTAGTGTGAAGTGAATGCAAGCAACCTTGGCCAAAACTCAAACCTGGATTGCTGATTCCGTTTTCTGCACTGTAACCGCCAAGCGACCCCCCCTCTGCCACTCTGCTTCATGTGTAATTATAATGTGCATGATTAACACACATTTATACATCTGTATATGTGCACATGCACGCACAAAGCTTCATATTTATACATCTATATACATGCAAATATACCAGGGCTCCAGACTAACTTTTTTCACTACCACCCTGAAAAACAATTGAAATGTAAAAGGTCCCAAAATGTTGTTTCCTTACTTTATCATCTATAGTTGTTAGTAGCATAATAAAAACACCATTAAAATGTTGAGGAAATAAATAATTGTCAAACTCCAGTCCAAAACAGGAGTTGACTTCGTTTTTCTACCATACCATAACAAAACAACAAGAACAATCCTCACCAAATATTTTTTTAAAAATATATGTTCTCCAGGACGGAAGTGACTTAAAAAAAAAAATCACTTCCATCACGGGGAAGGTATTTATTCGCCCCTGCACACATTTTTAACGTCTCCGGGATGACATTAGTTTCAAGCTCTGAAATATACTCATCTAATCCATGACAAATAAATCTCATGACTGCATGATGTAGAGTTTGAGAAATGCGTAAAGCCTAGAAACACATTAATTCACAGTGCCCAACACAAGATTTTCCAATAAGGTATCTTGCTTATATATAATAAACCCTATTCACCTTTTTGTATCTGATAGATCATGTTTAAACAAAAAACAAGAGTTATGACTTAGTCAGAAATAATCCAGTGGATTTGGTTTGTGTTTCATGTGTACAGTGGATCAGATATTTGTCCACTAGTTTTCTTTGCTTAATCCCTGAGCTTTAATTCCAAAATGCCCTTTTAAGAGGAGTTAAATAGTGAATATTTGAAAAAGCTAGTTTTGTTGGCCATTAATGGACTAGTTAGAAAAGGATTAACCTTGTTAAGCATTCTTTTCTGATGTAAGTAATGTTCTACTTATTTTACCTCATCAAATTACACACCATGAAGTAGACTTAATGAACTTTATACATCTCACCTAATTACATTTCCCAAGTACTTTTATCTTGTTTTGTTGTTGTTGTTGTTGAGCTTTTACTTGTCTGATGAAGAGTTCCTCTTTGACTGAAACAAAGATTGTCACCTGGTTGATCACCAGCCATATTAAGAGTCAACTAATAGTGGTCTCACTAATAATGGGACAAAGTAGCAAATTGTGTTGCTCACTTGTTTTTGACAAAGCAAGGTGGTGCACAAAGATGTTGGCATTCTGCCATTAAAACAAATTGTGTTAATTCAAAAAAAAAAGAAAAGAAAGCTCCAGTTCTTATTTCTGTAAAAGTAGAGCAAATTTGACACCTTTTGATTTATGAATATAACATGTTGGTATTGTGGTAGCTGGTGCTCAATGACATAGAAAAGCTTTTTAATTTTATTTCTACTTTCCTTTTTATTCCCTCAATAACAGTTGTCTTGTTTTTCTTGTTATGCTCTCTATATTTAATTTTATAATCAAAACTTGCCAGAATTTATTTTCTATTTGTTTCCTGCAGTCTCAGAAAGACAACAAGATGTTAAAAAGCTTCCTTCTACATATTATGAAAAGGCCCTCTTTGGCTTTTTAACACCATCTTTTGTTATTTTGACACTGCAGGAAATCACTATAAAAAAAACACTGGCAAGTTTTTATTGTAAGAATGGAAATTATTGTAACAATTGCTTGGAATATATTTGAAAATCTGTTCTTTCTTTTCTCCACTCTCCCTTCTTACAGTTTTTTGAGAACTATTTAAATTGAACTAAACTTAAATACAACCCTGGTATCTTTAAAGACCACGACCCTTACTAAGAATTGCATAACCTCTAGATGCTACAATGCTTTTTATTTATTTTTTTTTTTTCCCCTTTAGGATACAAAATTATTAAAGCAGCTTCTGCATTACATGAATGAAGCTCAGCAAAACTCTTCCAAACTTCTAGCTCAATTGGACAAATTTGATCATGAGATCAAAATGGTAAGGATTCTATTGTTTAATCAGCTGCACCAATTTAATTAGTCCTTCATTCTTGGTCATTATTACTTTCCTTTAGTCTTTTTGTATTTCTACAAATCTTAGATTGAACGGGTTATTTAGAAATTTCTGGCAGTTTGAACTTGAAACATCTCTTACTTTATCAGTGAAAATTAACTACCATTTAATATTTTCATCTACACTAATTAGGATCATTTATGTCTCTCACAATAGAATAATATACCAAGGATCATGTCAATATTTTGATGCAAATTGATTCATTGACAGCATCTCTTGTCTATTGTTTAATCAGCTGCACCAATGCTGAGACTCACAAAGATGGATTTAATGAAACGCACAGAAAAGTATGTGATAAGCCAATTCCGTCAACTGATCAATGAGAAAAAACTCTGTTTCATAGGAATGTTTAAGAATGCTGCACAAATTAAACTGAAGGAGGTAGATGAGGCTACAACAATATCTTGTACATCATTCTACTCTGGTTTATTTCCAGCTGAATATCATGTTCTCAAAACCTTTGGTCAGTTTTTTTTTTTTATTAAAGACAGATTTCTTATAAAGTACAGTTTATTTATTTATCAAAATTCAGATATAGCCGTTGATTCAAATCACCCTGTGTTAAGAAAGGGTTAGTCTGTTGCCTTTAACACCAGGCACAAGAATGTAAGGAGCACTTTCCAGCACAATAACTATCCACCCCATATTGTTGCTAAGTGGAGAAATGGAAGGAGGCGCCCCCAACTGCATAGCTACTTTTTGAATTCCATATGTAAGGGGTATGGCCGAACGTACAACATCCAGATCGTTTTCAACAGCACATCCACTCTTCATAACCTTCTCACTAGAGTTGATCCACCACAAGAGACAAATTTGATGAGAAACTGCATTTACAATATTCCATGTAAGTGTGGGAAAGAATATAAGGAAGAGATCAATCATCCCCTTAAAGTCAGACTTGAACACAAAAAACCATAGCCAAAGATGAAGTGGCAAAATCTGTGATGGCAGACCATATCTGGAAGGAGAAATGTGTACATTAACTTCTCTGGGAGGAAGTCCAAATAATAGAGAAAGCCAATGGAGAATGATAAAACAGAAAGAATCTGTATAAGTCAGACCAGTGTGGATTTCAAATCAGTGTGGTTTTCACTACTCAACAGGGACATGGTATGGAATTCTTTCTTTAACAAAGATAGGAATTAAAAACATATACAACCTATGTTACATGTCTTGTCGTCATTGAAAAAAAAAATGAAATTCTGTTTGCTACTGTCTTTTAATTGGCACTACTGAAAAAAAGAGTCTCTCTATTTACATACAGAATGGTACACTTGAAGAAGGCTGTAGAGTGTATAGGCCAAAATGTTGTAGGGAACAACAAAAATAACAAAGAATGATTTCAATTGTCCCAAAACCTCTTTGAATGTTAATGACTCTAAGTGGTATATGATTTTCTCTAATTAATAAAAAGAATGATTAGCATTGTTTGTTGTATGAGCTTTGTTGGTTGTTTAATGTCTGATATGCTTCATGTCTGATCAGTGCTTTCTTATCTATTTTAAATCTTTTTCTTTCCAGTTGACAGAGAGAAAAAATCTAGAAGCAATTGGCAGCATAACAGAATCAAGTATTGTAAAAGAGCAATGTTTTCCATCTGTAATCTCTCGAACTCAACACAAACTTCTAATGACAATGACTGTAGCTCTTATGGGCTTGATGATTTGGAAAAAGAACATTGTAATTGACAAGTTCTTTTTGTTCTCGGGTCAGCTTCAGAAATGGCTTAATTTTAAGTAAGGAAAGAAACACTCCTTTTTCAAGAAAGCTGTAATTCCAAAGTTCATCAACAATAATAATATATGCATTTATAGAAAGTGCCCTTTCTCAGGAACCTCAATACTTAAGTCTCCGCTGAATAAAAGCGCTTGCAAACATCAATTGCAGTAAAAGTATAAGGCCTATTAAAGAAGAGTCGGAAGAAAGTGCGACTTGTCAATAAAGCTATTTACAAAACACAGGACAGGAGCTACAGTTACAAGTTCATATAATTATGAAAGTCTCGAAACAAGTTTTTATTTTTGATTTTATACCTGCTAATTTATGTATGTTCCGGATATCATAGGGTAATTGATTCCAAGTCTGTGATATACAAAAGATTGATATCCTTCTTTATAAACATGATCCTCCATCTTTATTTGAGTATTACCCTTACATATTTTTTTTTATCATTCACCTTTTAATTTGTTTTTATTCATCTTTCCTTCTTTTAATGATTTTTTTTCTTTTTTTTTTTCTCATGGTGCAGCCCATAAGGCAACATTGCTATGTATAATAGCAATTTTATTATCATCATCATCAGTTATTTGCATTGGATGTAAAAAATTCAATACAACTTTATTGAAAGTACAGGTTTTTAATTTATAAAGTCTAAAATCAAGACAAATTATGTCTGGCATTTTTTTTACATAACATTGCAACCTACAAAGTTCAAGTATACCACAAATTGATAGATTTTAGAAAAAGTATAAAATAAAAAAATTTCTTTAGTTATTATAGAGCCTTTCTCATTAATTCCAGTGTCTGTTTTTATGTCAAAGATGGCTTTTAAACCAATCTGATATTTTATACTGAATAAAATAAAATCTCCCAAAGCACAATGCTAGTCCCACAGTGTTTTACTTGTGAAGATAAAATGACTTATTATTACTCTAACCTTCTACACCTGGACTTTGTAGTTTTTGCAAAACATGCTCAAGATCTATCAGAAAACGAAGACATTCTCTATTGAAAACCTTCCTTTTGTCATTTCACAAATTGAATCACCATAGCCATGATCACCGACCCGACCAAAAAAACATGGTGTGTAGGTATTCTTCCCTTTTCACTCTGTCTGTGCCAGTGCTCCTGGTCAAACTGTTTGGCATAGAGCCTTGAAAATTTACATTACAGTAGCCACCTTCTAAGCTTTTGAAATTCGTCTTTTTTCACTTGTTTTTAGGTTGGGGTGCTCAATTTGCAATAATAATCCATTGTGAAATGGATACTTTTTTTTTTTTTTTTTTTTTTTTTTTTTCCCCCACCACCATGACATAGTATTATAGCATTGTAGGAGTTTGTTGAAAAGCTTGGTTGGAGTGAGAGTAAGTATATGATGTAATTTTTAATATTTAAAAAAAAATAAAAATGACATCCTGTCTTACAGGTTCTGTAAGACCTGTTCCCGTATTAAATTGACAGCACTCGTCAGTAGCCTCAGTCCCGTGTCGGTGCCTTTGATCTCGCCGAGCCGATTTATTGTTCCTATGTAACCATGTATCACTGTCCGAAGAGTCGAGGTGGGTTAGTAAAGTCTAGGGTGACAGAGATAAGCGTACAGAGTGGGGGTATTGTGACAAAAATGAAGCAACTAAGCTTCATTTTTAGGCAGAGGTGGCAATATTTTTAACCAGATTAATGTCTAGCCTCTTACTGAATCCTAGCACGATTTTGGTCTTTTCTTTTCTAGATAATTCTTTGTGTGCTATAAATTATCACATTGAAAGAAGGAAATTCTTATTTCTCATCATCTTTCTCGTTTAGTCCAGTCCAGTTTTTATGTCAAAGATGGCTTTTAGAGCCCTCCACTATTTTATGAAGAAAATAACCTCTCCTAAAACAATGCTAGTCCCACCCTGAATGATAATTGTCTTTGCACTAAATATAGCTTAAGACTGAATGTATATTTTACAAAATCTAGATGGGCTCACATTTTTGTCATGTGTGTAAACGGTCTTCTATCTCACATGTGTATAGTTTATGGACAGTGATTGTTCTGCTAGAAATTCTTGCAATTCCTTTTTTCATAGATTTCTAGGAGTCTCTCTAAGTGTTCTCTTTGTATCTTCATATACTAAGGAGAAACCTCTTAATCTTGGTAATATCTCTGATTACAAATACCTCCACTAATAAGTCTTCTTCAATGTTCCTTGATAACATTTAATGAATTTGAATTCTCCAGATGAAGATATTTACTTAGTTCCCATTGTCAGGATGTTATTTAAATTTATTATGAGATACTACAAAATACATTTGATGTGCTCCTAAAACTGCTGTCATCAGGGAATTCTCTGATCTACCTTTACTGTAATGGCGAAGTGTCATCCGGAGCATGGTAATTCTCCAAGTCAATACTTAACAACTGCTAGTTTATAAGGGAAATTGTTGTATCTATGCAATATTTTAATTTTATCAGTGCTGTTTTAGCATATCAGACATATCCCTATCTTTTAGACACATATCAGGGGATTCTTTTTACATTGTTATTAGGTTTCTGTTATCAGGTTGAGTGGCAGCTGGCTTGTTGCTTATAAAATAGAGGAGTGAAACGATTGCTTGATTTCTTTTTCATCTTCACCCTTTATTTCTTGACAGTAGTTCCAACTTCTGAACCTGAAAAGATTTTTCTATCACTTTTATTTTATTTAAAATTAATTTAAACAAATGTTTGCTAACTTCAAAAGAGGTATGAGTAAAACGTTTTTTGATGATGGTGAATCTCCGTTAATTCTCTTGTGATAAAGTGTTCCTAAATTTCTGTCTTCCAGGGTCTGTCCATCTGGACTGGCCTCACCTTCTGTTTGTCCTCTCAACCTTCCCCGCTGCTTAATTTGAGCACCTCTTGTCATGCAATCCCTGCACTTGACTAATATTCCATAAGGTGTGTTCTCCCCTAGCCGTATAATCTTTTTGAAATACGCCACATCCTTGTGCACTGTGCGATATTTTACTTAACGTGGTTGTTGTTTATTCCTCTGGAATCCTTGTGGCGCATTGGGCCGTAACCACATCACGCATCAGCGGTCTATGTTCTGGGTAACTCCCCATGTCTGGGCCCATGTCAGTCTGTCCACTCTTGCCTCCTTAGAATTTGGCAAACCGGCTTTCACCAGCATGCATCATGAGCCCTTCTGAAGAAGAATCTTCTTGATTAGGGTCTTGCTGGGGTGATGCTGCTGCGGTTTCAGTAGCAAGTAGGTTTTACAGGATGGCGTTGCTAGCCCCATGCCCAACCCTCCTCCTTTACCCGAGCTTGGGACCAGCAAGATACCCAAAAGGAACATCTTGACAGTTTATTACTTTACATGTTTTCACCAAAATGTGACATCTTTCATTATTTTGGTTCTGAAATTAAAGATTGTGAAATTAACCCGTTGAACCTTGACACCTGATCACTTGCCAATACACTATCCCTAGGTAGATTTGAGCACTTTAGATAACACTTCTTTAGTGCTCATGAAGCTTACCCGCCTCCTTTTCACTCCTGAACAGCTGGCTTGATTGGTGTCTTGTACAGACACAAAAACGTTTAGAATTATTTGCAGAGATATATAAACAAAGGATGCAGCCATCAGATTTACTCTATTCAGAAGGGTACAGAGCAGTACTACTCGGAATACTATGTTTCAAGCTATTTTACAGACTCTAAAATTGAGGTACATGCTCTTACCGGTACTACAGTGATTAGATACCGGAGCATTATATCAGAAAAAACAGCACTACAGGTTAAGAATCAGATAATATTTTTCTTTACTAAGATCTGAGATTAAATTTAAATGTCAATTATTACTACTTACCTACTCTATGCATATTAAGTTGATATTTTAAACTTCCCCTAAAGCAACTTGGTGCGAAGACTTGCATACTAATTATAATTGCTGACATCCAGTATCCTTAATAGTCCATTTTTAGTTGTACCTCAAGTTCTATCGGAAATAATTTCAAATTTTCCATTCGGAAAGACAAAGGTTGTGAACTACCTTATAACTTCTACATAAAAGTTTGAATTAAATTCTGGAACTTCCTGTCAGTTCACAAACTGTTTCCTGTCTTCTCTTAGTATTCTTTCTGTTAAAAGATTCAACCTTATTTTCAATTTTAATTATAAAGACAATGATTAATTAATAATTAATTGGAAACCCATATCAGCCGGCATCAGTGTTAGCGATTGCTTAACGGGCGGCCTAGATCGTATATTCTGTCGGATACAAATTTATCCATTCTTTGATTTCAATTAGACTTTTATAAACAGTTTCTGTTTGAATTCTAAATTATTTTTCCTTCTGAAAAGCCTAAATGTGTGAAATGTTGTAACGAATTAGTCACATAACTTTTAAGATATGTTTGAAATAAATCTTATTATAAATATGTTACAAGTGTAAAAAGTAAAAATTGTTTACTTAACTTGAAACTTCAGTCAATACGAATAACATCTTGTTGTTTCTGCTGGTATCTTCTTTTTGGCAATTTAAAAGAAATGTCATCATACTTCTAAAATCTGGAAGAAAATTGATTATAGAAGCTACTCGGTATTTCTCTGCTTAAGGTTAATATTACTTCTATATATTTATACTAGTATATTATACTAGATAGTCCCAGTGAAAAAATTCAGATATATTTGAATTTCTATGAAGTGATTTTATATTTCTTTTTAGAAAAGAAACTACTAAACTTGTTTCAAATGGTGGGTAGGAGATATTTTTATCAGCAAAATTGTTACTTTGAAGTTGAAAAGTCCATTGTTATGGACAGAAACAGAAAAAAATCACTCTGTCCATTATATAAGTAGATTTCTATATTAAGGTTAATATTATTTCTGATGTGAAAAACATTGGAATTTTTTCACATTCTTGAGTGCAAACTAAAGACTATTCGAATGCAGAGTACTTAGTGAGATCATATACTGGTTGTTTGTTGAACACCTACATCTTAATCCTATTTTACATTGCTACTCTGTATATTTTGCAAAATGCAAGTCTCTTCTTAACTAGAGAGCACATTCTGTCAATGTTGACACTGGTATGGTCACCAATGTTCAGCAATGTCTATATCTCCCTCCTTGAACTGCCTCTAAATACTACTCTATTTCTTTCTTGATGTCTTTCTGATTAACCCTTTCTAGATGCCTGGGATATATATGTTGTGTAGATCTCTTTTTAGAAGTCTACTTGGACATTTTCATTTAAGCATTAAGCACTTTAATAGGTTAGTCCTGATCTTTTGAGCATGCAGTGTTGGGTGTATTTACCATCTGCATGTTTTCCCCTGTTTGTTTATGTTAGTTTCAAATCTTTATATCTGCACTGAGCAGATTCATTGACCAGAGCTTTGCATTGAAACATGTTAAATCTTTTTTGGTCTCTAGAGTAAAAGGCTAATTTTGAATAAGAACCAAAAACAAACATTTCCTATATCTGATGACTTATGGAATTACATGCTATCAAGTCGATATTTATACAATGTGGTTGTTGCTACTGTATTTACCAGCCTATTGAGAGGCATGGTTTACAAAGGTATTTGGGGGACTACTGCTCACTGCAACTCTTATAGCTGTCCATTTCAAGTTTCAGTAGACAGACTTCTTGTCATAATACCAGTGCATTGGATGCTGTGTGATAATGACATAGATATTTTAAAAATGTTATTGTGCGTCTTATATGCGGGCAAATATGATAAATCTACTTGTACAAGGTTGACCACTGCTTGCAGGTAGAATCCTTTGCTCAGCTATAACATTCTCTTAAGCATAAAGGTGGTCTTATTGATTGGGAACTTGCAGTAGAAACTGACATTTTTATAGGCATCGGTTTCCACCTCTAAAGGCTGAGATCAACCTTTAACACTTTCAGTGCCAATCTTTTAACTTTTTTTTTAATATAAAGTTGTGAAAACATTTGTCCGCTCAGATAGTGTAGTGGTTAGCATGTCTGCCTTGCATGCAGAATGTCCTCGGTTTGATTCCCGGTATGAGTGAAGAGTGTGGAAAACTCTTCATTAAAACAGATTTCCCTGTGCACTTAGTGTGTACTCAATTAGCTGCTAAGCTGTGTAATTAGTGTGGAGGTATCCCTTTGGTGGACTTGCATCCTGCCAAGGGGGTGGTCATAAATACTTGTAAGAATAAAGTCCGGGTCTTCGTCACCAGGTGTATACTCCAGTTGTCTCTTAAGAGACGGACAATTTACTTTTCTTTTTAGTGGAAACATTAATTAAACGTCCTTTGGTGCTGAAAGTGTTAGGGTGCTGAATATTCACTTACGTTTTTTTTTTTTTTTTAAAGATTCCATTTGTGTAATTAATATCTATGAAACTATTTGTGAAGTGACAGGGTTCTAAGTTATAGGGTTAATGTCATTTTCTGACTTCAAAGCCCCAGGGTTTAAGATAATTCAAATCTCTTGGAGTGTAAGTGGCTAAGGTGGCTTTCTTGAAATTCATTCCTGGTCACATACTTTGTGAAGTAACTTTTTTTTTT
>VCCN01006736.1:363526-388669 GCA_006491835.1 Architeuthis dux | reverse complement strand
TTTATTTATTTTCATTATTGTGTTAATTTCTGATCAATACGTCAATGCGGGGCTAGTTGTATACAGGGGAAAGTTGATACACTGTCATTAGTTTCAGCTTCTCATTGTGGATAAGCGTCAACATCGACCATATTCTGAAAGGATGGTAGCCACCTCGGACAACATTCTCCAAAACTAAACAAAAAAATAACAATGTGGGGTACCTTGGGTAAGTATTCTGGCCTCCACGAAACTTTTAATAGACCTTGTAGAAACCACAGCTCAATAAAACTCGCTTGATTATCTGAAACGGCTGTCTTTATGCTTGATTTGTGTGTTGAGTTTGTTTTCGAAGAATTCGGTTGTATGGCCTAAATTACGTCGGGAAACAAACGGTCGGGTCGGGGCTAGTTGAAACACCTTGTAACAACTTGCCTCTCATAAAATATGATTGGACAAAAAGCACACAGGCGTAAGCAAAACCCCTGAGGCATTGCGATCGTTTATAAAAGCTAGTCCAAGAAAGATGCAACGTGGTAGCATCAAAAAACGCCACACGGCTATATTAACTGGCACACCTGAGAAAATGAAATTACAAGAATCCATAGAAAAAAAGAGAAAAACCTGCCAAAAGAACCGGGACATTAGACAGTTTCAGAAATCTGCTGGAAATGGGAGAATGCAAAAGGCTACAAAAAATAAGTTGGCGTCATGCATGCGGTGAAAACTGGTCCAACTCTTCCCCAGTGGGAGAAATGGGTGCTGTGTATTAATTGTAAAGAATGGACCCATAAGGAATGTACAAATGGGGAAGAATCATTATGTCATCTCTGTGAATGAGAGAATTTTTGATTTTTTCTCCAATGTTTATGATAAACATTATAGACCTTTAACAGAACAAATTGTTTTTAAGTTATTTTATGAAGCTTTTGAATGGGTGACAAAGATAGTGAAATTGTATGTAAGTAGTCACCTAATGAATTCTTTATTTTTTTTCACTAGTAACAACTTACACCATGCCATGTTACGTGGTAAGTTGTATACAGTTACATTGAACGATAATTTATGTTATATCTTGAGAATGAAACAATGTATAATTTTTCTGTTATGAAAATAAACATAATGACCTTCTCTCAGCAGAAATGGCTTTAAGTTACCTTTTGTAGTTTTTATAGGGTTGCAAAAATAGTAAAATCGTAACTAGCCCAGCTCTCCCCTATAATTATACTTTTCGGAGCCTTTGTATGACTTTTCAAGCGTACTTAACATTTTTAGCTACAAAATTAGCTGGAAATGTAAAAGAAAATATCTAGCAACTTTTTGCCATTTCTAGCCATAAAGGGAGATAACGTTTTGCAATATTTACGCCTGATTTTCAAGTTATATCTAAGCAGATAATAGTAACTAATCAAATAAATAAAATTCATAAACAAATTCTCAGTGAAAACTCGACGTTAACAGCCACACGATGTATATCTCACAGAAGATCATTATGCTAAGTCAGTAGAGCTGCTGGTATTACATTAGCATTAGTAAACAAATTGAGCTCAAGGACGACCTATGTGTGCTTGCATAATAATGAAATAATAAGTTAACGGGAACGGAAATCTATACATATTTAAGACCAGTGTCATACAATTTGTTTGTATGTTTATTTATCTGTTCACTTCAAAGAGTCACGGTGGAAACGGGAGACGTAGCCAGGGGTGGATTGGAAGCCGAAAACGAACCGGGCAAACACCTAATATTGGCCCATTAATGTATGATTCTGGCAAGCGTATGAGCCTGTAACGAGGTTTGATTAAATTCATTAGGTTAATTACTACCTGTTGGTTGTATGAACAGAGATGACAAACACGCGTGTACCATATTGAAAGGTTTATTTAAAAAGCACAAAAGGTGCTCTGCCCCTTATAATAAAGAATAGACAAAGGGACAAACGAGGCCGCTTGTAACAAAGATATACCAAGGAGAATAACTCGTTGTTATTCGTCAAGTCCATCTTACGATGCAAGGGGAGCAACTTATAGTTGCATGCGATTAACACCTGTCTCCATTAGTATTACCTATAACTTAACCCTATTATTATGTCTTTGCTGTTCTTTGTGTTAGTTTGTTATTTTCAGCTGTGTTTTTAGCTGTGTTGGTTAAACGCGTTTGGTTAGAACCGTATTTAGCTGTGTTTAGAAACAAATAACCGTTCAAATCATCCCCACCGAACGTTAGAAGCAGGGCTTTCTGACTGATATCATCGCTGATCATGTGTGCGATGAATAATTGTTTTCAGTTTGGTAACCAATTTCTTCCATCGGACGGTTTTCCCATCTGATTTGCAGTCGAAAACTGGCTGCGAGACGCCCTTTTACACGTTGTTTTCTTTTTTCGGTGTTCGTTGTTGTGGCCTTTGGTTTTTGGTTTTTTTCCTCGTCAGTATTATGGCGTTTTCTCTCGTTTGTTTTCCTCGTCGCCACTATTATGTCTTTGCTGTTTTTGTGTGTTTGTTATTTTCTGTTTTTAGTTGTGTTGGTTAAAAGCTTTGTTTAGAAAAGAAGGAAGAAGGGAGAACAAAGACGACGTTGTTTTCAGGGCGGTGACCGCTGGTCAAAGAGACTCTTATCAGCTCTCACTTCTGGGCCCTCATTTCCGGTTCCGGAAACGGGGCTCGTTATGGGATCTGATGGGTAGCTCCGCTTCGGCATGTTTATTGATATTAAGCATACATATATACACATTTCACCTACCACGTTAACATTTAATACTAAGTTGAATTAATTAGTTTAAATTGAACGTAACGGTATTAGTAGTAGTAGTAGTAGTAGTAGTAGTAGTAGCAGCAGCAGCAGCAGCTATGGCTGAAGTAGTAGTCCTTTCCTTAAGGCACCGTGGCGTATCCCTTAGTTCTTTCTGTCATTGCCTCTTTCTGTGATCGTAGATTCTTTTTATTAATATCTAGATAAAGATATTTCATAAATTAAAAAAATAATCCCAAATGATCATAAATTAAACTTAGAACATTTTTTTTTCTTCTAATATAAAATGTCTTCCGTCTTATTCTGTATAATTGTTTAAATTATTGGTTCAGTGGTAAATCTCTTTGATTCATTTTATACTCTTCTTTTTTGTCAATTCTGTAAAAATGTAAGTGAAAATGTTGGATCACATTACTTTCTTGTTTTTGATGTTTGAAATTTGTTTCTTTTTTCACGTATTTGTAAAAAAAACAATTTCCATTTGGACCCCCCCCCCCCCCAGCTTGCTCATGATATGATATGATACAGCCGAGTCATAGATAATCTTTAGATGTGTACATAAAATAATCTTTGGAATAAAGGTCTGTGAAAAACGAAAATACTTCTGATACACCCTAATAAAATCAACCACACTTGTGGTGGTATCTGCAAGTCTGGTAAGACCATGGATCTGCACCCGGATAATTTTGCTTCAGTCTGTGTTAGTAAATATCAGTGCTACACCATTTAGCGCTGATTCGGTATAGCGCTCTTTTTCAAATATTCTTTTCGTAGTAAATTTCCGAAATAAATAATGATGAAGTCATTAATAATATACAGTCCTCGAGGTAAGTGTATACTGTACACTTTGGTTAATGTACCCTGAGTACGAGAATAAACACATACACATAGACATACAAATACACAATAATTTATGATGTAGTGATATATATCGACACCTAGTGATTCACCAGCTCCAGAAAGTAGCTACAAATGAGATAAACAGCACTAATCCATTCCATCATGTTGAGGCTCAACAGCATCATATATTTTTAAAATCATTGCTGGCGCAATCTCTATTTATGCTATGTTATAATGACCCCGTTTTATTTTTGTTTAGCGCTGAATTTTTAAAAGGCCGTATCTAGAGCGCTAACCGAGGTGTTACTATATTAGGTTGTTATACATGAGATGTCGTTTTTTAGAAGCAGAGATTGTTAATTTTCAATAGGTTGAATCTGAACAATATCAATCATTGTGACTTTTTATATGCACCTTTGCACCTAAAAATGTTATGGTCGGGAAAAGATTTATGTACGTTTTTCCATTTGACGTAAGAGAAACTGGAGAAACAGGAAGAATATTACGTTTATCAAATCAGACATAGATCCTGATATTATCGTGATTTTATTTTGTATTAAATGAGTCAACCACCATCAAAAATTAACCAGGCATAGCTTATTTTGCTTTTACAACCTACTTTCTCAGAAAGTCCTTCCTGGTTGACTTTTTCATTGTTTGCTTTTCGCAGTAATATAATTATCATATCGTAACCATCTTGAATGTTCGATACGCACGAAACATTTCTTTTTTAATTTCCTTGTTACAGGAAGCCACCCTTTTCTTCTAAAGGAAAAAGAAGCATCGCATGTTTGACACAAAACTTGAAAAACTTGAAAACTTGAGAGCGTATACCTCTGCTAACACCATACACCAACTAAAAACTGAAGGAAAATCAATTCATATATAGCTACGATGCTTGGGAGATAACTGTAAAAGATTCTTACAATGTAACTAATTCCACCTTAGTCGATGTTATTAAGATTCATTGAGAACCTTTACATATACAAACACCTACAACAAATGTAGAGTGCAGTAGGTTGCTCAGAAGCCAGAGCTGTACTTAAGGCAGTGCAAACAGTGCAGCTGTACGGGGCTTCAAGATTTTAGGGTCCCCCAAAAATATGTCTTGAAAATATTTCACTGTTTTAATTCTTTGCGGGTAAAAAAGTAAAAATAAACTAAACTTGTTTGGGGATTTATTATCTTACAAAGAGGTGGATTATTGATCCATTAAGGATTTTGCTTTAAATTAAACATCATAATTTTATGAATATTTCATTTTTGTTTTGATTTGTTTGAAAATAATTGCTGAATAAAGGCGGCACCGGCCCACAGACTGACCGGCCCACCGGGATTTTGTCCAGTGTCCCGGCGCCGCCCCCCCCCCCTGGACGTAGCAGTAAAGCTATGTGACCAACTGGTGATGCATTGTGTCTGTGTGTGCACATGTCCACTAGCAGGGTTCTTCAAGGTACGAGTCCCGACCCATTACGATTATGACTTTTAAAAGCAGAAAGAGGGAAGAAAGAGAAGGAAAAGGGAAACACCCACAACACGTCTGTCTACTGACCTTCCCTAACCAACAACCCACTGTTTGTCCTCATCTCTCACCTTACAGTTAACCCCTCCACCGCGACTGTCACTAGCAAAATGTTCGGTGGACAGTTTCTATTATAAAAAATAAATAAATAAAATAAAAATAAAAAGCACAGATCCATTTCTCTCGATGACCCAAATTTACCGTTTTTCTCTGCTTCAAGTTTATTTATTTTTTTGGTTTTAATTTACATTAAAAGAAATACACTCTTCATTTTGTTTGTAATTCATATTAACTTAAAACATATTTCCAGGCGTTTTTCTTACAAAATACCCATTTCATAATAAAATTCATTCGAAAATGAATACCGAGAATCTTATTAACATCGGCTAATTATTTTAATTTATGGTGACAATTTAAAGTCTATGTGTTCTGGGCTAAATATTCTAACTTAACTATCACGTTACACCGGTTTTTAAAAGTGTAAACATAAGTGTTCGAACACATATATCCGAATTTATATTATTTAGGCAAATCATTTTTAGATGGACATTTTCTACAATCTTTCTTTTTATTAATAACACAAAGATTATTACAATACAATTGATATGGTTACTAGTTTCGGGCATTTTTATCGAAACATGTTGCTTTGTTGTCAAAAGTCTGTTGGCGAACTTCCGGAGGGAAAAAAACAAATGAAAGATCGGTAAAATGACTAAGACGTACCAAAATTTCTAATTCAGCATAAACTGATTGTCCCATACTTACTGTCATAACCTCTGGACAACAGGAGTTGGCTTGTACTATTTTTAGAAGCAATTCCTGCTTGTCTAGACAGTTAACCTTGCTGTCAACCTCAGCGTCTCGAATTCACCAATCAGAGTCAACGTGTGGAACAAGATTGGTGTCTCCTAAATCAGGCCATATCTAAAGATCAGAGAAATCTTCAAAATGCTAATCACACTCTATTCTATTTTTCCTCCCTATTGTCTCAACTATTAACAAGTACTAAAGCCACTAACTAATGCTAATACGTAAGACAGATGGACCGAAAGAACGGACTAATCACCCTGTGTTTCTACATAGAAAAAATAGTAGGTTGTCTTTTATATATATTGTTTGACTTCATGGCTTCCTTCGAAGCCCAAGTCATCACATCACAGTCGAAATAATGAAAAAATCGATAAAGAAACAAAAAGGCATGGTTTTTGTCTATGTAATTTTAGTACACTCTGGAACCGGAAGTACGCAGATGACGTCAGCACTTTGCCACTCTATAGTTATCAAGTTTATCTCGCAGACTTTTACTAGTCTTGCGAGTTCGGTCATCGTTGAGTA
Organism: Architeuthis dux; assembly: GCA_006491835.1. Taxonomy (NCBI): domain Eukaryota; kingdom Metazoa; phylum Mollusca; class Cephalopoda; order Oegopsida; family Architeuthidae; genus Architeuthis; species Architeuthis dux. Next base: position 382,243 of record VCCN01006736.1, on the reverse strand, counting down.
CTCCACACTTGTGGCCTTGTGTTGCAGACCGGCTAAGCTAAGCAGACCGTTAGGGAGTTGAGTATTTATCATCGGCGCCAGGATTTCGAATGCTGATTTTGCAGGCAGGTCCGCTGGCCTTACCTGTTTGGAAATTTGACCCAACATAATCTTCATACTCTCAGTTCCCCAATTTGGCCTTGTGTCATACTAAGCTAAACTTAGTAAATATCAATAAAGATGTCTCCTACAGTGCGATGCTTAGAAAGCGTGTCACGCTGACTGAACCACGAGTGTAGTGAATTTAATCAGCCATCTTTCGTTTCATGTCGGTAAATTATAAAAATAAGGGGAAGCTACACACACTTGGTACTGGTATTACATTAGTACTAATTACAACTAGAGCTCCGGGTAGACATACACGTGCTTGCATACTGAAATAACACAATGATGAAAACGGCAATTAATAATTAAAACAATTTTTAAAAATACATTTCACCAAGTGGGAGCAGCTTCCCCATATTTCTTGAATTTACTGGCCAAGACACAAAAAATCACTTATTGGTACCACCTGAGGTGGCAAAGTCTTGTGATGTATTGGGCTTCGAAAGAAGTCAAACAAAATATATAAAAGAAAACCTACCTGTTTTTCTATGCGGAAACACAGGGTGATTAGTCCGTTTTTTCCAGTTCATCTGTTTCTTCTTGATATTAGCATTCTTTAGTGGCTTTAGTACTGGTTAGTTGTTGAGTCAATAGGGAAGGGGAAATAGAATAGCGTGTGGTTAGCATTTAGAAGAAATAACTGATCTTTAGATGTGGCTCTGATTTAGGAGACAAATGTAGACACGACCAGTCTTGTCGTGGAGTTAACTTGAACTCCCAGGGATTTACATAAAAGCGCGGCAAATCCCAGACGTTTTTAAAAATAGTACAAGCCAACTCCTGTTGTCTAGAGGTTATAACATACTAGTAATGATTTTTGTAATCTTTCATGTGTGTGGGACCTATTCTGATATGATAGCCTTTGCCGAGTGGCAGGTTAGTGGTATATAGCATGATTTTTATACCCATACCCTATAACAGACAACGGAAATTTCTGTCCATGCGATATCTCCGAGAGTTCTCAATAGATTTATATGATGTTTCCTGGGAGGTTAGACGATAGGCTACGAAAGAATTGATTACATTTTAGGGAGGATCCATACACAATTCCCTCCCCTACGTCGTGGTTATATGTCAACACCACATCATATCACCAATGTCTGTCCTCACAATATCTGAAGTTCTCAATTAATTTCTATGAAACTCTGTAGGAGGGTAGACAATAGGCTACGAAAGAGGTCAGATCCACAATTATCTCCGCCCTAGTTAACTGTCGGGAACCAAAGATATCTCCAAAAGTTTTCTGTCTGTCCACACGATATCTCCAAAAGTTCTCAATGAATGTCAATGTTTGTGGAAAGGTGGGCAATAGGCTACGAAAGAAGTCAGGAAATCTTTCAGCGGGTCCATGAAAAATAAGTTTCCGTACGTACTAGCTAACTGTCGGCAACCAAAAAAATCTTCAAAATGTCTCTGTCTGTAAACGCGATTACACGATATATTTAAAGGTTCCAATGAATTCCAATGAGATTTTCTGGAAGTGTCGATAGGCTACGAAAGAACTAATTAAATTTTGGGGCGGATTCATCAACAATTATCCCCCCCCCTGTCATAGTTGTCAGTCCACAGGTGTTTCATTTTAAAACAAGGGTTTGGCATTTGATTGTAAATAGCTCAAAATAACTTGCTCCGAGGCATATGGTTCTTTTGTAAACTTCACTCAGCATGAAATCTCCATTGATATAAAATGATATACAATATGCCCATATTTGATAAAAAGATTTTTTTCTGACTAGGGAACCACAGCGAAAATCCGCCATTATGAAAAGTTGCGCTAAAAGGTTTTTGCAACTGTTCTGGAATGTCTATCCAAGAATGTCCCTCTAGCATGTCTAATTGGTTTCATTAGTCAACTCAAAAATTCCTACGGGATTCTATTACAGCGCCAGAACAGAGGAAGAAGAACCACATTTTTTTGCAATCAAAATACCAAGGCATGCAGTTAGTCACGTTTTGTGGTTCTGAATGCTAAATTTATTGAAAAAAGTGTTTTAAAGAATTAAATTGTTAAATGGAAAAAAAGCAAATGTTTTGTTTCTATCCTTCTAAAATCTTGTTCAGAAATTTTCAAGGAGATTAAAAAAGTGAACTCACATTGCTATATGGAAGAGTTGCCAAACTAGTAAGTTAAATTCCCCCCCCCCTGCTCAGAAAAATGGTGATAGCATTATTTTGCAACTGATCCTGAATGTATACCCAATATATTCTTATTCAGTGAAGTTCCCTCTAGCATGTCCAATTGGTTTCATGAGTCAACTCAAAAATTACTACGGGGCTCTATTACAGCGCCAGGACTAATAGGTGAAAAAGAAAATGAAATAGCTGCTCATTTGGAAAAGCTATCATGTATTATTTTACTTCTGTTGGTATAATAAATAAAATGGCACCATTGAAGTTTTGCTACCTTGTGTTGTACCGATATCTGGTCTGACCCATGAACTAAAACGGAAGATCGCCTTTTAACGCTAATTGGGTGCCCCATTATCATTGCCTTCTACCACTCTAAGCTAAGCTTCGTTATGATTTACCGGCCGGATTGGTAAGAGATAGACGGGTGCATATGTGAACATTGAATATACGAATTTATGAATATAACGTCTTTCTCTGCATGATTGAATTTCTATGTGTGCATATATTTACTTGTGAGTGCTGTGTTTTTTGTTAATGATAATTCTAAATTAAAGACTAAAAGCAGATACAGGTCAATCGTAGAGTATGAGACTGAAAGCCAAAATATTGCATTTCATTAAAAGCTGCGGATTGTTAGTTTTAATTGAAAGATGAAAACTGCCGCCCTCCAAAATTCTTAACAAAAGTCAGCCCAGACAAAAAGTAGCTGGTCTGACCAATATATTTGGAACATGACATAAATGGCTAAATATTGACCAATGAACAGTCAAGAACCAAAACTAAAATTCCGAGTCACTGAGAGCCATAGATACCATATATCAGTGTTTCTTAAACGTTTTCAGAGTTTGAACACCCTTGCGTCTTTCTCATGAAATGACCAGGCCCGTAACAAGCAGGGCGGCTCATTAAATCATCTTTTGATATGTAATCCTACTATGGAGACTATATAATGTATAATTCTCTATATTATATATTTCTGAACATCATAAAAATATGTAAATTAGGAGTGATAAAAAATTAACAACTGAAAAATCATTAAGATTTTCTAGTTAACATAAAATAAAATAGAGTTACATTTTTATCATCAATGTTCCTGTATTTCTGTGATAAGCATCTCAAACCGAGGTTATATTTCCTTCTCCAACGCAACTCGCAATAATGAATCAACACCCTGAAGTAAATTCCGTTTCTTGGTTTTCAATTTAACCAAAGTCGTCGGAAATCCTTGTTCCAACAGGCAAGTAGTTGACATCAATATTTGTAGTTGAAGGGCCTTCAAGGCAATTGATTTGTATTCGGGAAAAGCAAATAAGGTAACCCAGAAATCTCCATAGTAGGAATACATATCAAAATATGATTTTTGAGTGAAGTCATAATGAAGTTCCATTAAGACTTCTGACATTTCCCCCAAATCTGTTCGGTGGGTGTGGCTGATGATAAAAGGATTAACTATCCACATCTGATTTTCCAATTCCTGCAGATGCTTCTTAGGAAAATATGTTTCAAGATTTCTAGACAGCAACTGCAGATGGTTGGACATTATGTCCTTCAATCTTTTTCCAGACCAGGTTGTTTTTCTCCCCACTCAGACTCTTTGAGAAATCTTACCAAATGTGGGAAATTGGAGAAATTGCATTTACGAATGTTACTATGTCATTTGGTGATCACCTCCTTTACCTTGAAGTGACAAACTGGGCCGATTCAAATGCTCAAGAACAAAAAACAATCATGTAACACAAGCCAAAACTCATCGTTGGAATGCATTGCTTTCACATCATTTTGGTCAGTAAAAGCTGAAGGTGAATTTAAGTGATAATTTCCACCGCATCTTGCAACAATTCGTCCAATTCCTTTTCTGATCATGGCGACAAATGTTCAGTTTCTTGGCAACCAGTGCTTCCCGATGTAAACAGCAATGTAAAAAAGTACAATTCTGGGATTTTTCTTTTAGGCGAGCGGTGACTCCTTTGTGTTTTCCCATCAAGGTTGTAGCAGCGTCTGTAGTCACAAGAACTGTTTTTATTGTTTAATTAAATTTCCCATTTTCCCAATTTAGTTGGAAAATTCTATTGTCTTAGACACGTGACAGGCGCCCCTAGCATTTGTCGCCCTGGGCAACTGCCCGTGTTGCCAGTATTTAACGCCAAAGCTGATGTAAACTATTCTAAATGTATTTTTATTGTGTTCATAAGAGCCGGAAAAATCAGTCCTCAGAATTGAAACAATTTTTAATGACTTTGATTTTGCAAACCATGTAGAGGCGATACTTTTTTTGTTCATTTAGTTTGAAATAAGTATGGTGAAGTCTGTGAATAAAATAAATTTCAATATTAAAAATAAAATAAAATATAAATCTTTACTTGTAAAATTAAATTAAAATATAATATACATCTTAATTTAAGTTAAACGAAGTATGGATGCCTTACTTTAGAATTAAAAAAAATTGGAAAGTTAAGTAAAATTATTGTCCTTCTTGGCAACCTTTTAGTTTAATTTGATTAAGTTTTATGGAGGAATAAAGGTAAATAAGTCTGGGAAAAAATAACAGATGGCCTTAAAAAAACACAGGAATGATTTCCCCTAGATTATACTGGCTAGTAGCGAATTTAATTATCAAAAGCGATACTTTTTAAAAAGATTTTAACTGCGACGAAAGTCGACAGTTCTCTGAATGCCCCAAAGTCTTTCGTTCAGACCAAATTTGAATCGGTTGAAGCGTTCACGAGGAAAGAAGGATAGAGAGAGAAGGGGCGAAGAAAGAGGAATATATATATATTTGTTTTACGTTACACTACGTCGTATTATTCCTTTTTTACATCAATTCTCGAGATAAAAAATAGAAAGTACAAGAAAGAAAGGAAGTATAATGTATACACTTAATCTTTGTCATTTCCCAATGAATCATATTGTATTTCGGACGATATATTTTGTTTTATTTTTGATGCAATGATTACTTATCTTTGTTTTGGACCTTTAAACGGGGATTAACTTAAAAATCAATTCAAACAAATAGTTTTATTACAAAAGAAGTGTTGCCAAAAATTGTATAAACAGCGTCACAGGTTTTGAATAGAGTCTGTTTTTTTTTGTTTTAAAATTCAAACACTTGTTAAGAGAATTCTAAAAACAATTAGAGAAATTACTCTGAATAAATAAATTCATTCACTCTTCCTATTTCATTCACCCTTCATTCACCCCTCTAGCTTTCATTCACCTCTCGTTCACCCCCCAAATAATTTCGTTGATGTTTTGGTGAACCATTCACACCTTTAAGGAACACCGCCATATATAATCAAACAACAAGGCAAAACATTCACCAGTCGCAGTCTTGCTACCGGCAGGTACGGGTCGTAAGACTCTCTCTCTCTCTCTCTCACACACACACACACACACACACACACATGGCGCGCGCAAAGCATTCACGTATACACTCTCCACAAGGCAAGTAAGTAAATAATTACAAACTTTATCCTTTGTCGACATACACATACATACAAACTATATAGAGACGTTTCTATCTTATTCTCTGCTGTTACGCATACATCTTTGAACTAAAGACATTTGCACTTGGGGACATTTTCTACCTTGGAACCTTTCTGTAATAATTCGCCATTCAAACATGAGCACTCTTGTCAAATTATAGTTCAATCAATATACTCTTTCGTTCCAATCAGCACTTAAGCTTATTCACAATGCAAAGTAGCATTCATTTTGCAACCCTTTTGTATTACGTTGAATGTTGTTTTATAAATAAATCCTTTTTATCTCTTGGAAGTGGAAACGAGCCTCTTCTTCCTTTCGTCTCCATTGTACGATTATTATTAAAGCGTTTCCATGACAGCCGCCTTTACCCATTTACTTTAACTACGAGTCTCGGTCTAGTCACAACCATTGGTAACTTACAACTTAACGTTAATATCACGGCTAATAACACAAGGCACAACTTATATCCTTAATGTGACGGATCTTGACAGCAATTCAAATCCTTCCGGAGTCAGATAGATATAGGTTAAACCACTCCAGGTCTGCCACAAAAAACAAAAGATTCTTTTTATAAAACTATAATACTTAATGATGAATAAATTGCCCAGATTGTTTCAATCACGTGGGAGTCACCATAGGCGTGGTGGAACTCTTTGCTTTATGGGGGCAGAGAGCTTGATTTTCCCGAAATTTTTACCCAGATAAAAACACAAGAACTAATTTCAAATAAAATATCTTTTTATGAATCGACAACACACAGTTAGTACAAATCACACAACATGCAAGAAATATCTTTTTCTGCCTTTCTTAGCAGCAAAAATATCTATTACTTGGTCAACACTGTAGAGTTGGTGTTGCTACAAGGTTGTTATTGGCAAGGATGTAAAGATGTTAACAAGGGAGAAGTTAATTAATTATAGTTGTAAGTTGAGGGGGAACGTAAGTTGGTTTCTCTATTTGAAAGTAACGGTAAAAGGTAGTAAAGAGTAGGCCTGTCATGGCGGACAGTGACCGTAGTAGTAATAGTAGTAGCTAGCAGTGACAATGGCTGTCCTCCCGGTGAGGAGGAAGGAGGTCACGTGGTCAAAATGAGGAAGGCAATAATCGGCCATATTGGTTTTATGGCGGGCAATACGAACAAAGTTGCAGCGGCGAAAGTAAATATCACTTGCTGGTGATGAATTTCCGTAATTACTGCAGAATTGTTGTCATTGTTAAGATGAGCTAATTAAGATGAAGGGATTAAGTCTTTATATTAAAACTAACTAGCTCCTATTAAATATTATATCTGACTCCAATAAAAGTTACGATGAAAACAATAACAATAATAATGGTGTAGCGGCGTAACAGTGAAGCTGTACGTAGCATGAGTAATGCCTATAGTAGCTTTAAGGGTTCTGACTGCCGATAGCAAACTAGCGTGCTGATGAGACTAGAAAAGGGAAGAGGGTATGTTACGATGCGCATAAGAAAGGTCTTTCTTTCGCTGTCTGTTCTGCAGCAGTAAAAGGAAATGAAATTACATGCATGTGCAAGGAATACAGGTTTGCACATGTTAAACACATCAATGTGAATAAAGAAATACAAAATAATCTGCAATGATAATAATAAGATATTTATTACAGATCATAATAACAAAAAGTAGTTTTCAGCTAAGAGGAAGGTAGGAATGCTTTTTAAAGTGTTCGTATTCTACTTAGTAAAAGTGTCTGTAGTTTGTTGAAGATGTTAGAAAAAGAGAGAGTGTGTGTGTATGAATGTGTATGAATGCGTACGTACGTAATCGAAAGTTGGAACCGTCATTTTGTCTAAACGACAAATCTGACTGAACAAAGATTGGAGATAGCTGGGTCTTCTTATAGTAAGAGGTGAGTGGTGGATATCTGTTGTGGATGTTTGCCTTGGTGTCCTTTGTTTAAAAAAACGGGATGTAGACATGTTCGCAAAGAAAAAGGCTTGTTAATGTGAATAAGAAAAAAATGATTAAGCATGTTAAAAACAAGTTTATGGTCACCAGAATTTTAGGAAAAATTCAAAAGAAATCACGTGTTCAATCCACGTCGAGGTCACCAATTTGTAGAGTTGGGGTTGCTACAAGGTTGTTATTGGTAAGGATGTAAAGATGTTGACAAGGGAGAAGTTAATTAATTATAGAATCTATATATGAATCGTTTGTGCTAGGATTAATAGTTTAGTTATTGTTTACTGTAAATGAATTTGTCGGCTTTCGTATTATTGATTGATTGATTTCCAGCTTATTTTTTAATCGACCCTTGGTCAATTGTGGGTCCTCCCCCGAGTTTTACAGGGTTTTTTTCGGGCCTCGTTGCAAAGAAAGGCGCACCTTTTGCCCGCTAATAATGTAAAAAAAAAGGGGTGGGGTGAATCGGTGTATAAATTCGAAGACTTCCTTTCCTTCGTCAGTTCCAGAAAAGATTCGTTACCAAGATCGAAAGATTGACGTCGAGAACGAGTTTGAATTTCGTTCAAATGTATTAGAGGACTTATCCACGTTGACCCCCCAGTTCAGGGTGGGCGAGGAAGTGTGTAGCGATGCTGGCGCCGCTGCTACAGCCGAAATCCAAAAAAGTGGTTACTGCTATCAACCACATGAATTCCAGCCCTTTTACGACCTAAATTAAAATGCCCCGTCTTTATCGGCAAAGATTGTGATAGAGACAAGTTCGGCTTTAAGAATTTTCTTACTTGTGTCGCAGGCGTAAAATCCAATGCGACTAAATTGCAATATTTGAGAGGATATTTGTCGGACTACGCGTTGCAGATTGTGCAACATCTAACAATAGTTTGCTAAAGGACGAATATTTAGATAAAGAATATCTTATTAGTGAAATATTTAAACAAATTGATGAAGCTAAACCGGATTTCGATCCTGAATTTATCGGAATTAAACGCTTCCTAACTAAAACACGTGCCGACATATATGAACTAAAGAATTCATATCAAATGGATTATCTAAAAGAAGGTGGACCTGGGAATAAGTACCTCAGTCAAGCTGTATTTTCAAAAATGCCTAACGCGCTAAAAAAGGAATTAATACACGCTGTTGGTTCGAATTATTCCTCCCTAAACCAGATCTTCGATAATTACAACGAGCTTGTAAAAACGTTGGTTATCACCAGATTCAAATCTAATCTTTCCAAACCTGTAAAGACAAAGTCCCTTGATTGGATACCTAAGAGACAGAGTTTGAACGATGATAAAAAGAATTATTCCACATTGGAAAATGTGGCGACCAATGTGGAGACTCGAACTGCACCTTTTCATTGCACGCTTTGTAATGCTGATGGGCATAGTTTATGTTGGTGTGCTAAGTACAACACACACGCATCTAGACTATCCAGATGCAAGGAACTTAAATTGTGTACATTGTACGCTAGTGCAAAACATCGAACTAACGATTGTCCTGGCAGGACTGATGGATTCTTTTACGGATGTAGAATTTGTGGATCGAAAGGCCACCACCCTGCTATGTGTCCCAAAATTGATAAGACTCAAAAACCCTCCTTAGTTGCAAATGCGTGCTATAACACTGGCGTGAGAAAACAACCTTTCATCTTGCCCATAGTAAGTGTATCTGTTTCAAAGGGCAACCGAAGTTTCCAATTCAATTGCTTACTTGACATTGATAGCCAGAGATCTTATTTCTCCAAATTTGTGCTTAACAAGTTGAAGTGTGAGGAAACGAATGTTTCTCCTGTGGAGTTTGAAGTCAAAACCTTTTTAGGTTCTAAACGAAAAATATTGAATGAAGTCGTGTTGGATGTAGGATTGGACCCTGGTCATTCTCGTTCTTATAGATAATGATTTGGACATCGGTTTTAAAATGGACAACTTTCACCAAATCGTGAAAAATCTTGAGGAGCAGAACTATAAACTAGCAGCTGACTTCGAAAAGGACAGTAATTTTGTTCCGGTCCATGATTTGATAGGTGTGGATCTTATCCAATTTATGAGGCCTATGCACCTAGTCAAGTGCATGCATGGTTCCGCTTGACAAGTTCCAACTGGAATAATACCTTTTGGAAACAGCATCCATTTTCTGTACTCAAATCAACACCTGTCGAGACTCCAACGGAACATGCTGAAAATAACTTTGATTCAGTAATATCGCAGTACTCTTCTTGTCCCAGTACATATGTCAATTCTGTCATGAAACTCAACCACAGTTACTTTGACCATTTGTCGGAAATGTTTGATGAAAGCCTCGTAGAACGCAACATAGACAGGATGTTTAGTTGTGAGTCTTTAGGTTTGACTGAAGAACATGCTAGCGGATATACGCAAAGCTTTTCTCATGATAAAGTTTAGTTCCCCAGAAGATCGCAATAGATTTTGCTTCTTTATGAAGGAAGGGGATAAGCTTACTTGTTACCGATATAAAACTATTATATTTGGTTTTAATGCTTCTCCTCTCATCCTGAATCTTTTGATCAAACATCATGCAGATAAATTTCCAAATGATGTTTGCACCGACATGTTGAAGAAGAACTTTTATGTCGATAACCTGATTAAAACAGGTAATTCTGTAGAGGAATTGTCAAGGTTGTATTCGGAGGCTAATGATCGCATGCTAAAGGGCAATTTCGATCTTAGGTCTTGGAATACAAATTGTCAAGAGCTCAAACAGCTAATGATTGATAATGGGAATTTTGTTGAGCATAACTGTGCCCTGGAAAAGGTTTTAGGATATAAGTACTCGACTCTGGATGACACAATCCAAATTTCCGAACCCTCTATTAATCCTGATGTGCACTCAAAGAGGGGAGTTCTGTCCCAGACTTCAAAGGTATTTGACCCTTTGTCTTTGTGTTCACCTGTCACAGTTAGGGGTAAGATGCTCTTGCGGGATCTGTGGTCTCAAAAGTTGGATTGGGACGATGTTATGTCGGAGGAATCACGGAGCGTTTGTTCCGCTTTGTCTAAGGACCTAGCTGGACTTAATTCGTTGCGGTTCCCGAGATATGCCATCGACAAGGACAGTCCTTTGGAGCTGTATATCTTTAGTGATGCCTCTAAGAAGGCTTATGGTTTTGGCGCTTATAGTGTACAGAACAGCGTTTCTTCCTTGATATTTGCAAAGGCCAAAGTGGCCCCAATGAAGCCTAAAAGCTTACCTACTCTGGAATTACTAGGAGTATTTTTGGCTATCAAATGTTTATACACTCTATTGCACACATACACTCACTTTCAAATTAGTAACATCGTTATAGCAGTAGACGCTCAAGTTGTGTTATAATGGCTGTTGTCCGATGACATTAAAACAAAAGAGCAGTTTTTAAAAAATAGACAAAAATATATTCGTCTCACACACAATTTAAATGAAATTCATTGAGAACTTTTGAGGATATCGTGTGGACAGACATGGAATTGTGGCGATATTATGTGGTGTGGACTAGTAAGAAGTAATTGTGCATGGATCCGCCAAAAGATTTGATCACTTCTTCCGTAGCCCCTTCCAAAACAATTGGAAATAGTGTGTGGACAGACATGAACGTATACATAAATGTATGAAAACAAGAACCATAAGTTCAACGATGCGTCCACAATCCGTGGTAGTAGTAGCAGGAGGAGGAAGAGGAAACTGGGGATGGTCATCCGAAGGTCGGGACCAAGTTCCATATGAATCCAACACGATACGGCTGAGAAAATTGATATTTATCATTGCTAGTTGTGGTAGTAATAGCAGGAGGAGAAGTAGGAGGGGGAAGAAGAAAATGAGTATGATCCACATGAAGGTGTGGACCACCAACACGATACGGCTGAGAAATTTGATATTTAACATTACTAGTTGTGATAGTAGTAGCAGCAGGGGCGGAAGATGAGGATGATTTATCCGAAGGCCTGGACCAAGTTTCATATCAATCCAACACGACACTGCTAAGAAAATTAATATTTAACATTACTAGTTGTGGTAGTAGTAGCGGGAAGAGGATGAGGAAGAGGAAGATATTTCATCCGAAGGCCTGGACCAAGTTTCACATCAATCCAACACGACACTGCTAAGAAAATTAATATTTAACATTACTAGTAGTGGTAGTAGTAGCGGGAAGAGGATGAGGAAAAGGAAGATGTGGATGATTCATCCGAAGGCCTGGGACAAGTTTCATATCAATCCAACATGATACGACTGAGAAAATCGATATTTAACATTACTAACTATGATAGTAGTAACAGGAGGAGGGGGGGAGGAAGATGTGGATGGCTCACATGAAGGTCTGAACCGTGTTTTATATCAATCCAACACAACATTTAAAAAAAGAAAAACATATAACGGGAAGTGGTAGCGTAGGATTCGAAACTGCAAAGTACTCGCTCGTCGAGTACAAGTAAATCATGTGATCGTGACGTCACAGATACTGCACTAGGTTTCGCGCGGCGTGACGTCAGCTGCTTGGGCGACACAGCGACGACACGGGATCAAGTGTACCTTAATTTCAGAACTGCCTCCTCTCTTCTTACTGCTGATGGGGAAAAACACTTACCATGCCGGCACCCTTTGGAGAACCATGACAACAACAGTACAGCAACAACAAGCAACATCGCCGATTTACAACTAGCAGTTGACCAACGGTAGGTCATCTTCCTTTACCATGTCTCATTTTACTAATTTTATTTTTATTTTTATCGCGGAGTGCGTTCTACGTCGTTTTCCCCGTGGTTCTCTGTTAACAACCGGCACTGGAAGTACATTATTAGCTGGAGATTTCTTTCAACCACTCGCTTGTCAAAAATGAAAACGAACAAGGAAAAACAGAGCTGGAATTTTATTTTCTATTTCTAGTTCACGGTCGAAACCGTGTTGTGTTCTTTAATGTTTACTGACACTCTCTGTTATCGTTAGACTGTTCAAACATTGAAAAATCTCGAATTTGTCACTTTTTACACAGATCCCTTTGCAAGTGAAAGGGATAAATCACGTGTTTTTATTTTCATTTGTCGCATTTCTCGCTGCTTCGTTTTTTTCGATATATTTTTCCTCTTTTTACACTTGATCTGCAGTAGTACCCGCTTAATTGGTAAGTGCGAAGCGAAACTGACCGGGTTTTATCGTCTACGGAAAGTCGAAAGGACTATAAACAACAACTTAGATTTGCGTTTTAAAAGCATGTTACTTTGTTCTGTGCAGCTCTAAAGCGCAGCGTAGCCGAAGAAAGTCAGATTCTTATATATTAATGTTAAATATCTGTAATATTTAAAAAAATTGTGATCTGTTAATTAGACATTCGATTGCTGCACTTAATGAAATAGATCTTTTTTTTGTGTGTGTGTGTGTGTGTGTGTGTGTGGAATGTGGCGAAAAAATGTCGCTTCTTCATCACATTCCCCAGAAATACAATTGTTGTAGTAGAAAAATAAACGGCAAACAAACCAAAACGTCAAACGATCTGTAGAAATAAACATTTATTGCTGATATTGCAATGAATTCTTAAAAGTTTGATTCATTTTGCAACACTGCGAAATTGTTGACTAATTTTTTTTACCTGGCTTTATATTCGGGATTTAGTGAGATTTTGGAGGATTTAGACATTTAGTTTCCTTCCAGTATTGGAAACATTGGAATATAAAACAACCAATTCTAATTCATTTGCAATAAATAAAAACAAAATAAACTTGATTTAAAAACAAATAATATAAATTTAAATACAAATAAAACGGTTTAAGGTTTTTCTCTTGAAGATTTCATTTATTTCCAACCTCAGCAAATAGCTTAAAATAAACTTTCATTGCTTGAATATTTTTTAAAAGGAAAAAATATTACACAAGGAAAGTTCCATTTTTTTTCTAGATACAATTTTAGACGCATTTTCTTCTTTCAAACGAAAGCATTCATTATTCCTAAAAATGTTAACGCAGGTTTTACAGTGTTGTTTTCTTAAATTCAATCCATTTGATATTAACTTAAAAAGCGGAAAAAATATCTTTGGATGCTGATAAACTTATTTTCAAACGTAAAATACTACATTGATTTCTTTGGTGTTATCTGGGTTGTCTGCTAAGTAGTAGTTCGTTGTTACATTTGTTCACGATTGGGCTTCCGTAGTGGAAATAAGTAGGTCAACGGCTTTCTCCAAACGCAAAGAGTAAATCGTAAATAAATAACCATCGTTTCTTTTCTCGATCCGGGAAGCGCGTGCTGCTGCCTTTCAATAGCATAGAGGGCTTATCACTTTTTATTTGTCTGTCTATTCTTTTTCTTTTGACGTTAACTAACTAGACATATTCAATGACTCACTGACAACTGTACGAGTCTTTCAAAATAGTAGTGTAGTGTCGTGCCTTCCTAGTAGTAAGAAGAGGTGAAACCTGAAACCGGTTTCGGGTTCCTCTTTTATTTTAGTTTATTAATAAATTAAATAAAAAGGATCTTCTCTTTACTTTTGGCTAAATTAATCGAATGTCTAATCAGCCGTTGTTTGGCTATTATTTAAGTTTATTAATTAGCTTTATTTTCATGTGTCGTAAATGTGCGTTTTTGTGGATAACAACAAGGTTGAAAAAATACTCCAGTGGTGTAATACATTTCTCTTGTGGAAAATTAGCATCCCTCCTATCACTTTCTTTTTCATAGCTAATTAATTAATTATCGATATTTATTAAGTTTTAGCCTAAGTACGACACAAGGCCAAAGGTGTGGGTTCCTGGTGAGGATCGAACGCACTAATGGTCTGCTGTCTGTGAGACTAGCTTGCTAACCATTGCTTCACGGCGAGGCGATCTTCGTAGCGAATTATCACTGTTAAAACTCAATTTGGCAAATAATCCACGATAAAGAAAACAGAAGACTCATTTTTTTTATTGTAAAAAAATAGTTGTTCAAGACTAAAAATAGGGGGTGTTGGAAGATGGTATTGCGCCAATCTGCCAAGAGAAGAGAACTTGCCTGCTTTAAAAATCAGCCAAAATAAAATCCTGGTTTTCACCTGATCTCGAACAGCACCGATATCCGACACTAAATGCCATGGGAACTATTTTTTCTAATTTGCACTGTGCACAAAATGCAACATTAATAGAACAAGATTTCACTTTGTCGTTGTTTTCACAACCACATGGATACTTTCTATGTGAGACTTTCTTATTGTAAAAATCTGTCTTGGGATTTACATGCGATTCCTTTCCGCACCTCATTTTGCTTATTTCATTCATTCAATCATTCATTCATTCATTCATTCAAATTCTTGCACACAAACACGGTACGAAACACTTGGATATCATAGTATTGGCTGCGTGTGTGTATCGATTTTATTTATTTATTTATTTTAGCGATTAGAGGCTTATTTATGAGACATTTACACGAAAAAGTTAAAGAAATGTTTGAGTTTTACGTTATTTTTCTCACATTGATTGTGAGTTCCTACTGATGAGGAGGAGCAATAGTAGTACATAAACTTTCTTTACTAAAAAAAAAAAAGAAATGATTTTAAAAAGAATTATAATTTTCATTAACTATTTTCCCATAAAGTCTCTTCTAATTCCTTATTTTATGTTGCCCCTCTAAAGCTTACATTACATCTTTCTTTAATAAGGGTGAATCCCATGGCACATCATGATCAAGTGTATTTTTAAATTAACGATGGTTTGTTGCTTTAATGCTCTTATAATCAGCAATAACATACATTCAAGATCAGTACATAGTTTTTATTAAAAGTGCCGTTATTGGTGGCAACTTCCCTAAAAGAAATATATAATAATAATATTAAAAAAGTAAGAAATAAAGAATTGTGATTACTTCTGATCTCTAAGAAGCTGATAGAGGAGAACCCCCCGATTAAATTTCGCTACATACCGCTAAGTTGAAAATTAAAAAAAAACATAATCCTTATACACCGTGTACGGAGAATTATAACTTTTCTACGGCACACTTTCCCCTCATGATATTCATCTGTTGTTTTGTTACTGTCCGTGTCTTATCTTCTATCTGCGTGGGCGCCGTCTGGTCCTGGCCTGGGATCTTTTCTATTGTCATAAAACACAATAGGAGCAATTATTAGAGGATGTAATAAAATACACTGCAACAGTCTCTCTTGTATTCTCGCTCTCTAGATCCAGGTTTTAAAAGTGAATCACTACTGTTAACAGTTCCACTACACGTCTTAAATTAATGAACGTCGTATTAAGATTCAATACTAGAGCACGATAGCTCCTCAAGTTGCATTTCTCGTCTGTAACTAAATTGTAACTAATAAAAATGATTTAAAAAATTGTTCATTAATTTCTTAGGGTACAAAATCCCATGGGAAGACAACACTGCCATTTCCATTAATTTTTATTAAAAAAGAAAGGCATGAACTCTAGAACTTCTAGCTGCACGCATTCAGACACACTTATTGGTAGGATTATCATATCCTGTCCAGCAGCAAAAATGAAATTCAGTTAATAGCTTAATTGTTAGAGAAAGGAATGCGAGCACTGAGCAAACAAATCTTCAGTTCAATTCATGGTCGATCGCTTTTGATCCGTTGAGATAATTGATGGTCTTATTCAAATTTTAGGAAAAGCTGACTGCAATTTCGAGATTAGAGCAACATTTTTAGTTTTTGCTTTCTTTTCTCTTGGTTGAGGGAAGTTTGACTAATCTTAAGCATTATTAGCAACTAAGTTCTTAAATAATCTTGCTTGAAATACCTTCGCTTATTTCATGATAACATAGTGTTAATTTCACTATCCAAAATTTACCTGAATTTAACCATAAAATAACTGCATTCTCTCGCATTACCTTCATCTTTATAAAAAACTGAATTTCTGCAAGTTCAAACTCGCTGTAAAAGATTCATGATTTCTTTCATTTTAAATTTGGACGCTTATCCTTAAAGGATTAAAGCTTTTACTTATCAGCGACTTAGGAAAAATAAATAAGCTAGAAAAATGTTGGTCTTCTAATTCTAGTTTCTTTTTGAAAAAATATAAAAATGTAGCCAGTTTAACAAATGATTATTTTTGTGTCTTAAAATTTATTTCTGCCACCAAGATCATTCCGAGATTGGGAAATATATCCGACACTGAAAGATTAAAACAACTTAATCTAGAAACCCTTGAATACAGAAGAAAACGTGCTGACCTACTAGAGGTCTATAGAATCCAAAACAACATATATAGAGTGGATACTGACGTTCATTGCTCAAAATGCCCCAATAAGAAAATGCTGACTTCATCTATGTTGCGGTAAAACCAGAGGACACAGCCATAAACTACAAATTCAGACCTCCACTGGTGTTAGGAAAAATTTTCTCCCAGCAAGAGTGGCAAACGCATGGAACAGCCCAAGTGAAAAGACAGTCACATCTGAGAATATCAATATTTTTAAAAATAATCTTTGTTCAGATATCGGACATACCAAATTTAACTACCATTTTTCCAGCTGGCTTAATGACGCAATTAACTACTGTCAGAAAATGCCTAAATTCAAGTATATTACATCTTATTCCCTTAGCAAATATTTGTAGCATAAACAGTCCAAGACTCGATACCAAAGTGGACTTTCTGAGAGAAGTGTTGAATGTTGATCCCAGCTTGCTTACTTGATGTTACAATAAAACTTTCTCTCTTGCTCATTTTGGTCTTAGTTTTGAATCTGTGTCATTTAACTTAAGTGATGGATGATCAAAAATACTTAGCACATACCGATAACAAAAACAAAATGCAATTTTACATGTGCAGAATTTTGCAAATTGACACAATTGCAAACTAGTTAGCGGTTGACTACTCACAGGTATCCCCTCACCACACACACACATGCTACTTCACTTTTACAAAAGACCTCAAGCAGCCATAGCTTTGAACTGTGTCTGTGAGCATCTGTGCTTCATCTCATTTTATTTTGGGAATCTGTTAGCAAGATGTGTCCTAAGGTATCAAAAAAGCCTAAGAGGGCTTGTAAGGGTGTTACACTTTGGATGAAACTAACAGATATAGAAGATTATTTTGGGGTTCTAAAAAGATTTTCCCATAATAAATTAATAATAATTGCTTCTTTGCTTACAAAACGTTTAATAGGAAAGCTCTACTTTCGGATAGCAGGAGAAACCTGTATTTGCATTACAGAATTCGGATGAAGTATGGATCAAGCACCCCCAAATTGACAGAAATGAAACGGACACATTTTGCCTTGACACCGGAAGATAAACAAATATGATGTGTTTTTAGGGAAGATCGCAGCTTTAACTTTGCATGGACCTTTTTTAACAAGTTTAAAATCAAGAGTGAGATCGAAATTAATAATCTCAAACTTTTCTTCATCTAGTCCAGAAAAATTATGAGCAAAAACGAAAGAAAACAGAAGCATTTTTAAAGTTTTGTTACAAAAATGTTTACATCACAATGTTGTTTAAATGTTTAAAACTGAATGAAACATGAAAGGGTTAATCATCTGGTGTCTAGGCAAAATGTGTCCATTTCAATTCTGTCAATTTGGGAGTGCTGATCCATACTTCATATCAGAATTCTATACATGGGGCTGTTTTGAAATATAATTTCATTGCTTTGTAACATGATTTGATAAAAACCTTTTATAATCTTTTTACTTGATGCTATTAAAGTTTTTCCAACTGCTAATATCACAGATCGGAATTCCTTGAAAACCTAAGCTGTTCCACCAGCTAACTTTTTCATTTATGACACAAACTGGCTAACAACCAATAATCTATCTATATAATGAACAGTGTGACCTTTTCTGTTTGTTTCTTTGTTTCTCTGTCCGTAATACATAATAAAAGTAAGATAATATTCATATTTTGCTGATAAAAATGTCTCTTACCCACCGTTCAAAACAATGGACTCTTCCACTGAAACGAGTTCAGTCACTTTTGAACAAAACCTTAGATGAATGATACTGATAAAATGTAAACATTTATTTACACTAACAGCTTTTAAATTTCGTCAAGTAAGTAAGAGAATATAAAGAAACCACTCAAACTCCACCAAAACACTGGTAGATATTTTTAC
>VCCN01006736.1:325120-339830 GCA_006491835.1 Architeuthis dux | reverse complement strand
AGAAGAGATGACAATAGCTGGGGGAAAAGGCTAATCGATTGGAGCCGATGGGACAGTAAACACAGTAGGAAAAGACCAGATACAAGATGGAAGGATGAAATAGAAAAGCTTCTTTTTTTGCTAATAAGATGTGGCAAATGTTAGCACAATTTAGGTTGTCATGGAAGGAGATGGGAAAGGCATTTGTCCAGCAGTGGACTTATAATGGCTGCTGATCATGATGATGAAAGATGAAATTGTGTATGTAAATGATAAAAAACTAGCGTTGCCCAAATGTGTGAGGATATAGTCCACTTCAATCACCTCCCTGAACTCAAAATGTTTCATACCGAGGAAGCTGTTTATTGTAATCACAATGTTATCAAATAGTTATTATCAAAATCAGTTGATCCCAAACACTTTATTTAAAATGAATTACAAATTATAAATTTCATATTTATTTTATTTTATACTGTAAAATTGTTTATAACAATGAATTTAAAGTTATAACAGCAAATGGAAATTGTTCCAATCTTTATATTCTTTGCTTAATGTTGTCTGTTGGTTATTGTTATCTAAAAGACCTGCATATTGCATATTTTATTGAACTTCCATGAAGTCACATGTGTAGGACCATGATAGATGATGAGAATAGGTGTTGACTTCAGATCTTTCTAAGACCCCAAAAAGCTTCTTTTTTTTGCTTCTTTCATAACTATAAATTAACCAACTTCCGGAATGAATTTATCAAAACCTTCAAAATAAATTTTGGACATTTTTCATCCAAAAAAATCTTGTTTTTCAAAATTAGTATACAGGTATCCAGGGGGTCTTCCAGGGTACTTTTAGGGGTGTCTTAAAGGATGTTATGCATTGATACAGAAAGATTTAAAACTCGGAAGACCCCCAGAATCTTTCCAAAGATTTGTGATTCTGAGCGTCTTCCAAGTTTTATATCTTTTCATCTCAATGCATGACAACCTTCAAGAACCCCCCCCCCCCTCCAATAAAATATTGGAAGATGGTCAGCTCTGGATCTGCCCCTGGGTATCCCTCGCTTTTTGAAAGTTTGCATTACTCAACTTTTTCCCTTTTATGGAAAAAGGGTGAGAAGCGAAAATAGCATTCAGAGTTTGTTTTACAGTGAGCTGTTATAAAGGTAGTGTGCACCCTCCTTCTCTCTCTCCTACACCTCCGTCTCCTGTATCTTCCACAATCCCAACACCTGATGACTAAGCCTAACATACCATCAGGACCATTCCTTTTTGGTCTGGAAATACTCAGAAGTCTTTCCAATATAAATTAATGGCAATTGCTTGTTTGCTTTATGCCATTTCGGCTTATGAAAGGTTTTTATTGGAAAGCTCTATTCTTGTATAGCAGGGTTAATCTCAGAAATGAATACCAACCTGATTCAAGTTTCTTAAAATTTCTTGCAATCCAATTGTGGAACAGAGTAATAAAATGTAATGTTTGTTTTTCTATCAATTCAAAATGATGAGGGCTTGAAATAAAACTGAAAAGCCAATTCATTGTTGAGGTTATAAAACTGATTTTGATTTTTTTTTTGCATAATTATAGTCTTTTAATGTTTTTGAATCTGGATTTAACCCATTTGCTGCCAAGTATATTTTTTAACCTTGTAACTCAGTTGGGTTTTTCTTGTAAAAGAAATTGATGAAAATAGGAAGTCTTCATTGCATGTTTAAAATGGTTTTATTTTCAAACAAATCAATTAATATGTACAACAGAATATCTAATAAATGTAATAGGATCAAATGTAGAACCTGGACCTCAAAATTGATACAATTTGAAGTTGCAAATTTTCAGGCAACACTGTATATGATGTCATGTGTTACAGCAAGGTTTCAATTTTATTGTTTCTAAGGAGTTTGTTTTTGTTTTTCTTTTTAGTTTTCACTGTTTCTACCAAAATCTCCACCAGAATTTTTCTTTAATGAATTCTTATTTCTTTTTATTTATGCGCCATTTTAACATCAAGTTATTCACTTTGTTTTATTGGCAGAAATACACACACATTGAAATTCTCAAAAGTTTTATTAAATCAATGCTTGGATGTAGGAGATCCTTGTTTTGAGTAGATTAAATTTTGATTAAATTGAAACTCCATATTTATTTAAAAGAACAAAAACAACTCTGTAGAAATAATATTAACACCTTTTACATAACACATGACACGTAATATCATAAATGGTGACGTCTGAAAATTTGTGACACTGAGTTGTATCAATTTTGGGGTCTGGATTCTACATTTAGCCCATATATGTGATATATACATAAATCTATGTCAGAAAGAAAAAAAAAGACACTATCCTAAGAAGAGGTGAGATACTTAGATGACTTGCTAAGACGATTTATCTCATCTGTAACAGGGAACACGTTTAAAGAAGCCAAAATCCTAGAGAATGATTCAACTCTGAGAAATAATCTTTTAAACATTTTTTGGTCAAGGCAAAATTTTTGTCTTATAATTTCTGAGAGAAGAATCTTATGTATAAATTTGTGGGTGTATAGAGATGATATCATTGGATGCATTACTTGTACACTGGTAGCAGAAAGTTCCTAGCATGAACTAATGATGAGCAAGATACTCTGGCAGGCTATTAACTAATGTAATTCAATCCTCACTGGTCTATCGTGGTTCTGTGCCAGACTAAGCTAAGCTTACTAAACATCCACATTGACTACAGACAGACTCCCATACATATGCACAAACATACATGTACACACAAAAGTCTTTTTTTTTCATCTACATTATTTTGATTTCTTAATATCTTGGTTCTATCTGTAAAACATTTGATTACAAGAATTGATTATAAGTTGGTACATATCAGTAATCTTTTTATTGTCTGTGATTGTTGAGTCGCTTTTTGAGATTGCTTTTCAGAAGATTTCAATTCTGAGCAAAAAGGCGCAGACCAGTTTAATGAAACCTGCTATTGTACTGTAAGATTTATTAAATTATTGTAATAGTAGTAGCAATCATAATATAACTAATAAGTAAATGCGGCAAGTTAGCCCAGAAAAATACAAAAATAGGAATGACTGAATCCACTGGAAACAAATCACTGTGATTTGATCATGCAAACTAATGGTATGTATACAAACCACAACCTGTCTTAGAGAGTAATAGCATAATATTCTCTGGGACTTCAAATGGAACACCAATCCAAGCCAGAATACCAGATCTATTTATTATAAACAAAAGAAAATTTGTCAGATTTTGGTGATCCAGCTGACTAGAGTAAAAGTGACAAATATCTAGACCTTGCAAGAGAACTGAAAAAATTGTGGAACATGTAGGTGACAGTTGTGCCCATTCTTGTTGGAGCACTAGGAACAGTCCAAGAGACCCTTCCAAAAAAGATCAGTCATATGGTGGATGTCACTGTTCCAGCAAATCACAGTGAAATTGAAAGAAAATGAAAAGCTGGACAAATATCTAGACCTTGCAAGAGAACTGAAAAAATTATGGAACGTGATGGTAACTGTTATGTCCATTGTTGGAGCACGGCTCCAAAGAGTCTAGCAAAAAGATTGGAAGAACTGGAACCATCTAGACAACAGTACTGCTGAAAACGATGCGACTACTGGAGTATTGAGATGACTTGTCACTCAATCTCCAGTGATAACCACCAGACACTTGATATGAACATGCAAATAATAATAATTAGAAAAAAAATGTTTATTTTGTTGTCCTTGGCCTGATGGTTGGATAGTAATCTGCAGGGATGCAATAGTTTTGTCTTGTGTATATAAATGTAGTCTTTATACTGATTGATCGGGATGAAAATATTTTTGTTGTTTGTTCTTTGCATTTAGAACTAATTGCAGTCAGCTGTTCATGAAATGTCTGGCATACTAGTTGGTAAAATGCAGTCAGTATTGAAATGTCATCAAATTATTAACAGTTCATTTTTTATTTTGTTTTAGTAATAGAATTTGTGTAACGGGTTAGATGGAGAGGGCAATAAAAAATGAATAAATAAAAGAAGCAGAAAGAAAGGTAGAGGATGGTGGTAAAGAGAGACAGAGACTGGAGGGAGAGGAAGTAGGTGAGTGCAAAATGTAGGGATGCAGAGAGATAGGATGGAGAGGGACAGAAAGGAGGAATTGCTTGAAGGCTTATGGAGAGGGTCAGAGAGGATGAAGCCCAAGAAATGTGAGAGAGGAGGGATAAGCTGGAAGGACGGAGAGAGGTAGTTTGAAGAGATAGGGAGTGAAGAGAGATTCGGAGAAGGAAGAAAAGTTAGATTTATTGGCTCGTTTTCATAATGTAGGTTTCTGCTGATGCAGAACATCAATATTTGAGTACCCAAGAGTTGAAATGAATGTACAGTAGCCTCCCTTTATCTGCGGTTTTCATTTTCCCGCAACCAACCCCAGAAATAAACTATTCAGAAGTTTTATGTAATAATGGTCTCACAGGGAAAGAGTAGTGATGCTGGCAATTTGGATATGCCAAGGAGAGGTTGTAAAGTGTTTCCTTTAAGTAAGAAGGTGAAAGTTCACGTGTTAATAAGGAAAGACAAAAACTGTATGCTACGGTAAGAACGACTCTTGTATCTGTCACATGAATTTTATTACAGTATACATTGTTATTGTTCTGACACTTGAACGAGTCTTTCAGGTTCAGACAGCTAAACAATAGTGACTTGACTTCAGATCAGGGTACAACTCAGTTGTCGTCGGCACGATTTTGTAAAAAGACAAATATTCTTCTTTGGTTAAGCAATCTTCTTTTTCTGTTTTGGTCAGCGCTTCCAGTGGCCAGGTGTGAAAACTGACAAACCTTATAATTGTTGGTTATTTATGGGAAACAAGATTGTCTAGGTTGTTCTGATTGGTCCAAACGTTCTCACATGCAAAACTTACTGGAGAGAAAAACACATGAAACTGTGTTTTTGCTATGTTGCGGCCCGGGGACAAAGTTAGAGTTGACATTACTTTCCTATGTAACAAGAACAAGAACAATGCTCATCAAAAATAGGGGAGTAAACCAATATGTAAAATCCCCATTCCCCTACTGTGAATTGAACTCCAGTCTTACATAACTATAAAATTTATAGTAGAATTATACAAGGAAGTAGAAGTAGGAGCAGAGTTTAACTCTGGAGCAGCTAGTCTTGTATGACTCAGCCACTGTGAAATCAGAACATTGTGTATGCCTTGCCTTACATCATTTGTCTGACTTGCAAATAGTAATACCTTCCAGTTGTTAACATGCTTATTGTAGCTATTAAGTTAACTATTTTATAACCAATTGTCATGAAAAAACAAAAAGAATGTTTAAAACATTGTCACTATTGAGGAATTATTATTTTTCTAGGGTGTTGCCTGTCATATGACAGTGTTTTAATGTTGGGAATATATTATACTAATATGCTATTCTAGGTAATCAGGTTTTTGATCATCCATACTTCAACTGTCCCATGAGATGCTCATAAATTTAAGTGGGCTTTCATCACTATGGATAAAGAAAACTACTTGACCTTTGAACTGAGCTGACAGGTAACACACCTGCTGTAAACAAATGTATTTTTCACTATATTTTAAGCAAAAAATCATATATTTTCAAAATCCAGTTAAGTAATCAATAAATTAATTTAATTTTTTTTGCGAAAGAATAACACGCCATCATAAGATGAGTTCTCCTGTCCATGGCAGTGAACAAGTTTGATGCTATTATATTTCCAGATCTTTATTTGTCTTTCAAAAATTTTTTTTTTTTTTTTTTTTTTTTTTCTGAAAAGTTTGAATAATTTTTCCCCAGTGTGCACATTTATTTTGGTGGATTGGTTCCAGTGTTTGTATGTGTCATTGATACCCATGAAAAGTTTTCTGTGTCTGCCTTTTCCTAAAACACTAGTGTGACATCATCGTTACTGCTAACACAGTGGTTCTCAACCTTTTTGACTTTGGGATGCACTAGGGATCAAGTAAAAAATCACGGGCGCACTTCACATGGAAATTAAAGAAAACTGTTTTAAAAGTTCATATACGAAAAATATTTTATATCCACATACCAAACACAATGGCAACGGTTGATGTTTTGGCCAATTCTTAACATTCCTAGTGGGAGAATTTGTTGCACTTGAATCCGCTTCATTTTTGGAATGACATTTATAAATGGGACGTTTCTTATTTAGAAATTTATCCATTTTATATGGGTGTATATGTTTTAAATATAATAGGAAACAAATTGAATGCACAATAGGATACACTGTACCAGTGACACACACGCTTGCATTTATTTATATTTAAATGTATTTATTATTAATACAATAATTTATAATCATGATTACAGGGGATAATAGTGTCTAATATGTCAAATTCATAAGCAAATTTTATCCGGAAAACCGTGCCAGTACGTGTCCCATAAATCTTTTGATTCAATTATTATTAATACTAATTATTAATTATAATAATAATTATTAAAAATGTACTAAATAATACATATTGGGTTAAATAAATAATTAGTTTTAATGTTTAATCAGTTGCAATCAACTCTCTATCTGCCTCTGTGTTTGTGGCTTTCTTCAATTGTACATTTTTTTGTGCTCCTATATCCAAAGATTGATGGTTTTTAAAGACAGGCAGGTGAAGAGCCTTGCGCAGATGCAGAGGTGCCAAATGTATTTTTAAAGTTTTGCTAAATTCATAAAGAAGTAAATTAAATGCCCTAAATAGCCCATTTAATAGATGTCAATGAAAAAAAAAATACGAAACGATAAGTAGCCCAGGATTAAATAGTCAATTATAAAAATGGGGAAAAACGAGCACTTTATGCTGCCAGACATATCGTTTTTGTTTACATCTTGAAGTGTAATTTGTGAATTTTGGATGGGAGAATTGCATATTTAACAGATACACACTATTATATATATGTATATTTATTTTTACTCCTTGGTTGCATTGGAGAGCACCTGGCTACTTCTTGGGGCGCACCAGTGCGCCCAGGTACACTGTTTGAGAACCACTGCTCTAACATTATTATCTCTATTACTCAGTTTTAAAAAATCTTTTTATTAAACGTCAATGCATCTGTGAGTTTCAGCATCAGTGCACAATTCTATTTTTTTCTTTTCTTATAATAATACTGAAGAAAATATAGTCTTCCATCGTTTGACAAATTGACCTCACAAACCATCTCGAGTCACCATTTCATCTCTTGAACTTAATGACTCCGGTGTAATGCAAATGAAGAAAAGTATGTTTTTGTGATTTCACCCGTTGATCAGCTGTAATTGATCTCTTCTCTTATCCTTGGATTGCATTAGCCAACATTTATTGGATTTCGGTAACAAGGTGAATGAGCTATACAACTGATTACAGATTATACTAATTGTTCATGCTGTGTTAATCTAAAAACACTAATACACTGTCTTTCGAGGCATCCTTTGGAACCTCAAGGACACACTACAATTAAAAAGCAGCAAGCTAGAAGCAAAATAAGACATGTACGAAGCATTGGAATATGGACTGGGATATATGCATTATATTTAGAATTAGGTATTACCAGTAACATCCATAGAAATTCCATAGGTCCTCTTTACAAGTTAGAAATAAAATGATTCATTTCATTCAGAAAACAGTCTTGATGCCTGTTTGCTTCATTCAAATTTCCACATTCCAAAATTCTCTCTCTATCCTGTGATTGTTTAGTTTTTGATGAATTGACCAATGAGAGCGTAACTGATGGAGATTGTGGCAAGCAGATAAATGGTATAGATTCTCTTAGTGAAAATTCTATCGAGCCATCATCACTCCAATGACTTGCAATATTTACAGCAAGTTTTCATTTCACAGAATAAAATTTTTGTAGATTTGTTCTTCATATCCAAAGGCTGAATTCAGCATAGATTTTTATTATGCATTTTGTTTTTTCGATATTATCTTTTATAAAGATGATTTTTTTTTTTTTTTTTTTTTTTTTTTTTCCCCCCCTTCCATATTGATTTCTTTGTTAGGGTAAATATTGATTTTTCATTCAATAAGTCTTTTCTATATCATGTGCTGTGAACACCATTCATCTAATCTGTTCCACTTATTTTTTTTTTTTTAAATACAGCAAAACATAAGCTTTAAATATTAAAAACTTTATATGATTATATAGTCTTATTGAGATAATATTAAGCCATAGTAACTTAAGAGCAGCTAAAAAAACAGGCAGAAAAATTCACTAATTTGTCGAATATCTTAGAGTAACGAAGTCTGATCAACATGATCCGATTAAGAGCCCCTGGAATTTAAATGCTGATTTTCAAGGCAGGCAGATACTCCTCACTCAGAAGTAATACAATCTTTCCTCACTATTTTGTGCCATTATAAGTTACGGTTAGTAAATATTGATATCATGATGTAGTATAATGCCGGTTGTACTTCTTCACGCCGAGAGAGAAAGAGATGATGATGACGACGTCTGTTGATGAGAGCTGAACTTTCTGTGGAGGGAAATTAATTTTGCAGAAAAGGCTTTCCCACATGGGTGGAGAGAAAAGGCAACAAAATTCAGGTTCTTCAATTGGAAATCTGTGGTTTTATTTCCGTCGATATAAGAGTCTCTTCTGGGCCAGTTCGCAGATCACTTCGAGGTACGGAACTCATTTAGTTTTCTAAATGAGGTGGTCACTTTTCTGAGTTATACTAAGAAAATCAACAGTTGTTCCTCCTTCTTCCACCCATCCAGGTGAAAGAGCCAACTACTTCGCCTCTGACCTGCTGCATTCAAATCTAAAACTGCTAACTGCTTCTAACCGGCTCTCTCCTCCCTCACCCGACGGGCAGGGGGCCTCTTTGTGCGACCTGTCACTAACGGCTTCAGATCTCAGCTCCCTCCCATTTTCAAATCTGGGCCCCTTTTAATGGTTACCGGTAATATGATCTGTCCAGTTTGTCACGTACGCAGTTTAACACAAATTCCTAGCACCAGTAATAATATATGGGCTTTTTTGTCATGTACACACGAACACAGTGCATTTCGTTACAATGACTTAATGACTTATCTAGACAATTATAAACTGATTTACTCGGACTAGTGTCTTCATCTTGGTTGTTATAGCCACAATGTTTTGGCTGTTGTACCCTCCTTCTCCACCTGTGTTTGTTGTAGTTGATAAACTTTTGGGAATTTCGAACCTATGTATTGTTATTCATTCTTCTCATATCTTTCAGCCTTTCTCTTCTACCTCCCCACCCCCGCTTGCAATGTAAAATAGGGCAAGAATGGAAGAGGGTGTTTATGCTTGAATGGAAGCAAAATGGATTCAACCTTGACTGTAACTGTCATTCATTGATTACTCATCCTTCACAAGTCTGAAGCCTAAATTCCTGTGGTCTACAACTTATGTAGACCACAGGAATATAGAAAGATAGCAAAAGTAATCACTAATAATCACAGGTCTGGTTAGTCACTCAACAGAAACCGTTATGTGAGCAGCATCTTTTGGCAGCATGCCATATTTGGGGTGATCAATTAAAGAATTGGAAAAAGGGATGATCAATGAATAAGTTACTTCCCTCGCCTCTAGTTGGGCAGTGATCACTAAAGTGGATACAAACTAGTGATCAGTTTAGCATAAACTTGCATTAGACATTGAAACCTATTTAGTGGGGGAATTTTCAAAAAACTAGACATAATAAGGAGTAAACGTTGAGATTTTCAACCCTCTAACTCCGGTGGTATGGTCTGTACCTGTGATACATAGCCAGCCAGGCAGACCAACTTGAAAACTGACAGAAACCTATGTTGACAGTTTCTATTAACAGATATATTAGTTTCATTTGCCTTTGTATGTTATTATAGATACACTCCACAGTTAATAAATTACTTTAACAAAATTATATACTTTAATTGCAGAAATATATAGGTGAGAGTAATGATATCTTGGTGGCATTTCCATGTGTCCAACTAGTTAGCCACTAATCTTTTATAGACTGATGCAGAACAGGTAAGAATATTGATATTTTCTATAGTTATGAGAAGGGTCATTAACATTCAAATAGTTCTTTGAACGTTTGAACTCCTAGTTGTTTGTGTTGTTAACACAATGTTTTGGCTGATCCATTATTCAGCCTTCTTCAGGTGTAATATCCGAGTGTGATGGGGTAAACAGATGTTTTTTTAAATTTCAAACCCTTATAACGTAGGATCGGGAAGGTAAGAATACTATCTTAGTTTATCGGGCTTGGTAAGATCGGAATGAAATCTTAAATTACAGACTCTGGTTTTTAACTTAGCTAAAACCGAAGAAAAAGAACAGTAGTTTGTGTTTAAATAATTAGCCATATCTGCTAATTTTTTCTTTTTCTTAGAAAAAATGTTAGAGGATATTTTTCGATGAAACTTCGAACTCTACATAATTTTGAAATATAACTATGTTTAAAAAAGATTATCCCAAGCACACACCAAATAATGAGGCAAGGGATTAAAATAGCTAATTTTGTAAAACCATTCTATATATGCATTAACACTTTCAAGACTCGAGACATATACAGGGTGTTCCGTGATTATCTCCTTTCTGTACACGTTGCAAGGGCCTTGGATTTTAGATGCATTTTCATTGGTCGAAAAATAGTTGATATCCAAAATAATTGTTGAGCTGCTGAGTCTATTTGAGTCATTTGGTTGTTTGAACTGATGCCTTTTTTCTACTTTGTTGGCACAATTCGTTGGAGCCTATTTTGTTGAGATTTTTGGAGGATAAATGTTTGGAGGTGAGATCCGACAATATTATTGTTACATTAACTCTTTGAAATAACCAATAAAACTAGTGGTGGCAAGTATGATATGCATCATTTCACCTTTACAAACACTTAACAAACACTTAAAGGTCAAATCACTCTTAAATTAACAGTTCTCGTTTGATCACCGAAGTTAAGCAGTGTCGAATCCTGATCAGTACTTAGATGAGTGACCGCTAGGAACACCAGGTACAGTAAGCATGTGCTGCCCGCATATGCGCATGTGGGACCCCACATTAAAAATTGACCTTGTGTTACATTCTGCCCTCGTGGGGAGGTAGTTAAATAACTACCATACACTATTCTTGTAGTTTGAACTTGGCTCAATGTATCTTCTTTCTTTTAGAGACGTCTATAATGTGATTTCCTTTATGCCCATTGATTTGGAATATTTTAAGTGACTCTCTGTAGTTTTCTTCCAATGGAAATAATTATGTAGTGGTCAGCTTCTCTCATGATGAAGACTTCCTCCTCATAACGCTTGACCTTTCCAGGAAACTGTAAGACTGACATTCTCTGACCTTTTCTTCCCATTTCTCTTAGCGCCATGATAATTAGAAAACAAATCATTTCCATGTCTTTATCTTTGTCAACAATTGACGAAGAGGTATATGTATTCACTCATGTTTGTCTGTTTGTACACATATCTTCAAAAGTTCTTAATGAATTTCGATGAAAATGTGTAAGGGTGAGCCACAAAAGAATTGATTAAATTTGGGGGAGGATCCAGGAAACTTTTTCAACTAAGAGATATTTTTCATTCAATAGGCATGGAAAATTGAAACTTACAGTTACTTCCTTCAATTGTTGCCATATATGAAACTGATTTTCATTCAGTTTTTAGTTAGTGTATGGTGTTGGTAGAGATATGCGCTCTCTAGTTCTTATGGTAATGTTGGTTACACTCATCTGATTTTTTTTTTTTTTTTAAACTCTGCCAACAAAGTTGTAAGAGGTATATATATTCACTCATGTCTGTCTGTTCATCTGTCTGTCTGTTCATCTGTCTGTCTGTTCATCTGTCTGTACACACAATATCTCCAAAAGTTCTCAATGAATTTCAATTAAATTGTATGGAAGGATGGGCCATGGAAGAACCGATTAAATTTTGGTGCAGATCCAGGAATTTGTTTCCGATTGAGATATCTTTTTATTATTCTGCAGGAAAAGAGGTAAAAAAAAGAAAAATGAATAGTTAATTAAAAGGCTAGCTTTACATTTTAAAGGGAGTAACGCAATATTTGTACATTTAATGTTTTCTCCCTTGTAATACATTCAATTTTCATTAAATTTTAGTTAGTTCATAGTGTTGAGTTATGCACTCACTGAGTGCTTTCTAGTTTTTCTGTAATTATTACCATCTTCTATCTTTGTTCTCTAAATTGCTTGGTACAAAATTTAAGGGAAACAAATTGTGTCTTTAAATTGAAACATAGAGGATGATAGTAAGTAAGAAAAAAAAGAATATTTGTAGGAAATGAATATTTAACTAATGCTTTGAGAATGTTGTGAATATATAACAAATTATTAACAAAATTGAGGTGTAAGGTTTGTGTAGGATCAGTCATGTCTCATCTTCGGGCGAAACACTGCACAAATGGAGTGCTGCCCGGTCCTTGGATATTCCAACTCCAGGGCAGCACCTCCCCATTGCACAAAAAGAGAGATAGGGTAATGGGTCATCCTGATGCCTTTACAATAGCACTGGCTTCAGATAGATGACAATCTTTGCCTCTACCGACATGTACGTGTTGAGGCTCCACATTGTGTTGTATTTGACCTAGTAGGGAGGCAAATAAATACTGTCAGCATGGAAAATTGAATTGGCAAACAGATTGAATTCCATCACCAGATATCTTGACAAAATGTCACTGGCATGCCACAATGGTTGACAGGAGAGGGTGGGTGAATGAACACTTGGGCCAACCACTCTCTTACCTTACCTAGATTACCTACCCAGGCAATAGTTACACCAATTGTCAAACTTGACAGGCACAATTCATTAACAAAACTTACCAAACTGTATTTCTTTATAAAATACTGATGACTTATACCAGTGGTTCCCAACCGGGGGGGGGATTGGGTAGTCCAAGGGAGAATAAAGCTATTAGGTAAAAATAAAAGTCCAGTCTAGAGATATGGTGTTCTGCACTTCTATCTATCAAGTTGAAGGCTCGAAATAAGTTCCAAGTTGAAAATGATTTAAGATGTGCTCTCTCACTAATAGACACACAAATTGAAGAACTGGTAGCAAAAAAACAAGAACAGAGATCACATTGATATGTATATCAGTTACGATAGCAGAATTCTTATTTTTTGGTAACAAATTGGAATTTCAAATGATGTGTTCCTAATTATTTTCACTTACTTTCTTTGAGTAATAAATACATAACAGCAGCTGTACAATTATAAAATTAAACTAATTCTAGGGATGAAGCTGTCTAATTATATGTAAAATAAAGTTATTATTTGAAATTATTCTTTGTTGCAACTTAATAAATGGAAGTGGGGGGATACTAGTAACCTTATTGACAAAAGTGGGGAATGACTCAAAGGTTGGGAACCACTGACTTAGATGCATGAGTTTTGCATAACTTTCATCCTTTGTTATTGTTGGGTAGTTGGATGAAGACTACTCTCGCTTCTAGTTAAAGAAAGCTGGTAAAATCAAGAAACTACCATATTTGACATAAGACCACTCTTTCCCCCCAAAAAAACATGGTTTAAAAGGTAAACGTAACCTTTGTTGTCCAGCCCCACATTGGCCAGAGTTTGAAGAGGAGTTGAAAAAATGGGTGATAAATGAGCGGAATTCAGTGAAATATGTTTTTTTTGTGTGTTGGGGGGGTGGGGGTGGTCTTATGAAATGAATAGGGTATTTATTTTTAAATTGCAGACATTGCCCTTCATTAGCCCAATGGACAATCAAAACGATTTGTGCCCTGATATTTCCAATGTTGGCTATGTCTGATATTCTCGGAGACTGACCTGACAATTGAATTTTATGGTTCTGTGCATTTTTATTCCTTGCAACAATCTACAAAAGGGCATTTGTTCTGCTATGTAACTCTTGTCACCAAATACATAGTGTTAAGCTTGGAGTCGAGAATGAATCAATGCTTGGCTCTTTCTTTCATATTCATAATATAATGAACAGTGTGACCTATGAGCAGTACTGTTTATATAAATGATGGCTTGTTTATATAAAAAGTATAGCAATATACCATATGCATATATAAAGCAAATAACTATTTTATATCAATATACCATATGCATATATAAAGCAAATAGCTATTTTATATCAATATACCACATGCATATATAAACCAAATAGCTATTTTATATCAATATACCACATGCATATATAAACCAAATAACTATTTTATATCAAACACACACACATATATATAAACCAAATAACTATCTTATATCTATATAACACATACATACTGTAATGTTCCTATGTAAATACCTGTACTGTGTTTCTTGCCTATGATTGCATTCTTTCCACAATGTGTATTGGTCTAGTTGAAAGCTATTTAACTAATTAGGTTGGCCACTCTTCCAAATAGCAATCTAAGTTAGCTTTTTCAAAGTCATTAATTAATTGTGAACAAATTTTTAGCAGGATAGAAAAAACAATACTTGGTTTGATTCGTTTAACAATTTAATTGTATTAAAAAAACATTTTTCCAGAAATTTAGCATTCAGAAGCACAAAACATGAGTAAATGCATGCCTTGTGCTGATTGTAATCAAATTTTGTTCTTCTTGCTTAAAGATCCTGTTTTTAACTTAGTAAAACTTTAGCAAAATTTATGTTTTGTCCAAATACTTATAAGCAGTACTGTATATGTCATGAAAAATAAAGTAATTGAGATTTTTCCCAGCACTTACAACTGCAGACAATGATATGACATTATAGTATGAAACCCAGGCAGAAATTTGTTTGCATTACATGACTGAAC
>VCCN01006736.1:310902-324541 GCA_006491835.1 Architeuthis dux | reverse complement strand
CGTGTCCCTCTCCCTGATGCATCCGTGTCGTGTCCCTTGCTTTCTCTTGTATACATTTCTTTATTTCTAGGTTCAGATTTTGTAAATTGTAAAGATATGCAAATTATGTATATCAATATGATATTTATAAAAAAAAAAAAAATGTCTCTATGTAATTATAGTAATATTTTCTTTCTTTTCTGTTTGTAGCCCGTAAATAATTAATGTAGATGATGTCTGGGGAGGAGCCAACAGAAGAAGTGAACTCGCTGGATGACTGGCCTGGTCAAATGATACACCAGGCAGCCATCTACAACAACAGCGAGTTGATGCAGTGCCTGTTGGAAGGGGATGAGGTGGCAAATATTAACAATGTTGACAGCATTGGACGAACAGCAGTCTACACGGCAGTGACCAATCAGAGTATGAAATGTCTTAAGCATCTCGTACAACATGGAGGTAACCTGTTTAATTCACTTATGATAAATCAACAGAAATCCTGTATGCTAATGCATACAATGTTAGCATGTGTATCTTATAGATTTGTGATGGTTATTAAACCCTTGCTGACACATGATGTACCCAGACATCATGAATTGACACTTCTCTTGTGCAAACTTTGATGAGTGTTATTACAAATATTTGAGGAGTTATTAAAGTTTTGACTATTATTTCTTTTATTTTGATTTCAGTTGTTTTTCATCGCAAGGGTTAGATTGAGCTAATGCCAGCTGTAAAAGCTCTTGTTGCTCAAGTGGCAGAGCAGTTTGTATGGATAACCAGGTTTCCCAAGACAAAACGGGATGCAAGTTCAAATCTCACCAAGAACTTATCTGTTTCTGATCTGTGCTGTTTACTAATGGCCATAGACTGACGGTCTGAGTAGTTATGATGAAAAACAACTAAAATTAAGATGAAGTAAATACTAGTCGGAAATTAATAATGATTGACAATGCTTCTAATAAAATCTAAATCTAAAATTTGTGTGTGTGTGTGTGTGTGTATGTATGTATATATATATATATGTACACACAGATATACCTTGAATAGTGTGTGTAAGGATTATGACAGATATCAACAGATTTGAAAATGCAACAAAATACGTACTCACAGATTCAATTTATTCATACTTATTTACAGCAACAGGACTCTGGCATGTGCACTGTGTACAATCTCCTAAAACCAATATGGCATCTTGGCCACCAGAACGTAAACAGTGCAGCCTTACCAGAAGTCAATAAGCGCTTTTCTGCCTAAGGCCCATGACTCAAGATACTTAAGTGTGGTTTTGATTAGTGTGGGTTTTTATGTACTATGGTTAAGGTATTACTGTACAAATTAATGTAACTAAGTATAAGCTGAAAAAGAACACACATTAAATTATAATAAGACCTGGAACAATACGGACAAATTTAGAATGCATTAACTGCACTATTTAAGGTATGCCTGTATTTTTGTTATTTCTTATGGCAATGTTTTTTTTTTCCATAACCAATTCATTCTTTAGGCATGAAACCAATCCATTCACTGACAGTTTCTTTATTCAACCAAATAGTGGGATTCGAAATTAGGTGCTATGTAACCTTGAAGCAGCCATAATAATTAATTATGCAGGCTTTTGTAGAATTTAACAATTTCTTCCGGATGAAGATTTCAAGACCTAAAGGGAGGACATATCTGGGGGAAAATACAGATGTAGAGTGATGATTAGCTAACCATTGCTAAAGTAGTGAGTTGGATCC
The DNA here is from genome assembly GCA_006491835.1 of Architeuthis dux. Classification (NCBI taxonomy): domain Eukaryota; kingdom Metazoa; phylum Mollusca; class Cephalopoda; order Oegopsida; family Architeuthidae; genus Architeuthis; species Architeuthis dux. The sequence goes on along the minus strand of VCCN01006736.1, from coordinate 322,820 downwards.
TCACTGGGTGCTCCACACTTGTGGCCTTATATCAGATTAAGTTAGGCGTAGTAAATATCTTTGACCTGCTTGATGGGTTGGATAGCTGCACATTTGCCCCCAGTGTACCAGGCCCAATTACAGGTGTTTAAGTCCTGGTATAAAAAACTAGGATCTCATATATTGATTTTTAAGACCGGCTAACCCTCTACACTTGGAGGATTCGTGCAGCATAATCTTCCTGCCTTCACTTTTTCCCCATTTGGCCTTGTGCCAGACTAGGCTTTGTAAATATCAAGTTGGATCCATACTGGGTATCACATTACAATATTCTGTCAGGAGAGTATCGTGGCCTTGATGTAATATGGCAACCAATGAGAGTAGACCTTACTGTGAATGCATGAACACTCACCCATGGGGTTACTCAGTTGGCAGTTAGATGCCATTGAGTGAGCTTGTGTACAGTGTGACGTCACATTCACATAGACAGAACCTGCCCATTCTTCACATCTCATGCAGGTTTTTTGGCAAAACATCATATCATTCGGGTCTTCCAGCCCCACTGCAATCCAGATTTGGCTCCCTGCAACTTCTGGCTTTTCTCAAAGAGATTTCAGACTCTGAACGAGATTAAGGAGAATGTGACAAGGCAGCTGCTGGCAATCCTGAAAGAGGACCTTGAAGACTATTTTAAAAAGTGGAAAGGATGCTGGAATAAGTGTGTGAAGTTCCAAGGGGAGTACTTTGAAGGCTCCATTGCTTTGGGTCAGCTATTTTTTGTTAATATTAAATGGCTTGATACTTTCTGGACAGACCGCACACATAAATTGATTTGTGTCCTATTAAGCTGAGATTAATAAATATCAGTTAAGACTACTTACATACATTTAGCACTAATACTCTTGGGAAAGCTATGAATCTAACTCTTCCAGTGCTCTGTCCCATGGCCAGTCATCTTAAACATGGTCCTATTAATGTCATGGTAGACAGTTTGCAGTCAGGTCAGGGATTTTTCCATGCTCCTGGTATCATGTAACTGAAGTATTACTTAACACATCTGGGCAAGAAACTACTCTTGCCTACTGAAATGCATAAAACACGAGAGGATCAATCTTGACAGTTTAATATGAAATATAACAAGGTGTTATCATCCTGTTAGTTAACAAAACAATCTGCAACTTTATTATTATTGGATGAAGTAATTGTAACACATTATTTAATTAAATTTGACTAGTTTTTACCTTCATTTTAATTTCGGTTGTTCCTTTTTTTTATATACAACTTTCAGTTATAATAAAATAAAAACCCAACTGAAATTAAGATGAAGATGAAAACTAGTCAAATTTAATTAAATAATGTTACAATTACTCCATCCAATAATAATGATAATAAATATTGATTTTAAGATTATTAGTTCTCATATGTGAAAACAACAAAATATGGTGCTGAGAGTCGGATGTAAAGAGTGAGTTTAAAAGTGTGAATCAGCTTCTGCTAATCCATGAAGTCTTTGTGGCTGATTGGTAAAAGCAGCTAGGCATAAACTAGACTACCTCTGGCAATGTGGGTGTGAATTTGATTCTTACAGAAGTCTTATTCTTTATTACCTGACCATGCTGTTATTCGTTGCTATAGAAACGACTTTAATTAAAAATTGTATTAAAAAAATCAACTGAAATTAAGATGATGATAAAAACTTGTCAAATTTAATTAAATAATCTGAAACTTATTTTATATAAAAGTCAGTAAGTAGTGCCCTTATTCTGATAACGGCTTTAGCTGTCCTTGCTTAGGCTCTATATATCACATAACTACTTACTTGGCCTGTTTGTGATATGTGGAATAGACTTAGAGGTGACAAGCACCCGAAGTGGTGTCACTCACTTAATAGGATGAAGAGGAATTGATTTGTGGTTAAACTAGTAAAGCAGGTTGTTATGTCTAGGAAATGCGTTGCTGGAGCGTCTGCTTAAAGTGTAACACTTACATTAAGAACCCGACCCATTTCTACTTGAAGGAACATTATGTGGAATTCTGGGTAGACAAATTGACACACAGTCATGTGACTGCACCAAAATGTTCATTAGATGACACTTAATCCACTTTATGATTTAAAATCAAGGATAAAAAATAATATTATATAAGAGACTGTGCACATCAATTAACTTGTATGTGACACTGGTGTCACAGTGGGTTCTTATGGGTTTTAATAATGAAATTTATCCTCACTGAGTTTTTCCAAAATGTTATTTGTGCACAACCTTGCAAAATTCAAGAAAATTTCTACATTCAATACATCTAGCTTACCCAGTGTTATAATAAGTAGGTATCCATTTAAAATAGTCCATATGAGGTTGGAAGAGGATAAAAAGATTATGAATAATAATAATAATATAATCTGAAGAGAAATCTATTAGAATTTTTATCTTTTGGTTCCCTGATAATGATTAATCTCTGAAATCGGAGAATCATTATTTTTTCCTCAATATTTGATGGAATAAATATGACTATAAGTCTGCTTGGATGGTGTAATGGTTAGCATGTCTGCTTCACACGCAGAAGGTCCTGGGTTCGATTCCTGGTATGATCGAAATGTGTGGAAAACTCTTCATTAGGACAATTTTTGCTGTGAACTCTAAGCACTCTAAGCTGTGTGATTAGGGTGGAGGTATCTCTTCGGTGGACTTGCATCCTGTCTAGGGGGTGCTCATAAAAACATATAGGAATAAAGTCTTGATCTCAACCAGACTTGAAACTAAACTGATGCATGCAACAGAAACCTGGTCTTCCTCACTGGGCTCCATACTCCATTGGGAGTTGTCTCTTAAGAGACGGGATGCTTTACCTTTTTATGACTATAACCTATTGATTAACAAAGAAACTGAGGTAGATTTTGGATATTTCAGTGTTTATTTGCATCATCTTTAGAACATGACCTTAAGTGGCTTGTTGTACTCTTTTACTAGAAAATTTAAAATCTATGATAAAAGAAATGTATAGTAGGATTAGAAAGTAAATCTTTTAGTATTTTCCCAAGTACTTGTATCTTGAAAATGATTTCCCAGTACTTTTGGCCAAGTCTCTGGTATGCTTGCAGTTACCGTTTTGTTTAATGCCTTCTTTTTAAAATGTGTTTTGATTGATTTTAGTTTATTTTTATGAAGAAAAAGTATTTTCTCATTTCAGCAAATATCAATTTGCCCGGAGGTCCAAAATGTCAGAATAATGTAAGTATTTTAATGTTATTGCATGGCTTAAATGAGATTCTCTTTTTATTGGAGCAATTTGACTGACTGTTACTGATAATTAAGGAGGAAAAAAAAATTGGTTCTGAAGTCCCATTATAGCCTTAAATAGATTTAAGGGAGATCGATTGAAATTTACTTTACACTAGCCATTACTTCGCTACCAAACAACAAGTTTAAAACATTAAGGGTGCCAGTAAGCCCCTCCCCACCAAAAAATCATTTGGTAGGTAATTATATTTAACTGACAAACAAGAGTTGGGGTTGATTTTTAAAAAAAATTTTTTTTTTTATTCATGCAACCCTCAGAACATTAAGAATGGAAGTTACTTTTGCTGCTTATATATGGGTAATTCCGTGTCAAGTGGATCAGTGGTCCCCACTTGACCATTTCAGATTTTGCTGTAACTTTGCTCAGATGTTCATTTGGGTTTGAAATGAAGTCCTGTAAAATTTTAGCTCAATATCTTTACTTGTTCAGTCACTATGGATCCAAGAACAAGGACTACTTTGTTTGACGTGACGACAACCAAATATCTTTTCCCATTTTCAACTAGCAACCATTCCACAACAGGAACTTCTACTGCCTTGTAAATTTGTTCTCAGGGTCAACTTTATATGTAGATTTTGAAAATGTCATCAGCCTAACTCTAGAAAGCATCATTTTTTTCAGAAAATGATGTCAAATTGGGCTCCAAATTTCATTGGTATTTCCGAGAAGCCATTTTTAAGTAATCATTACTCAGAACCTAGCCATATTTGTGTGCTCTGTCTGACAAGGAAGAGGGTGATGTCAATGCACTACAAAATGTTACAATCTGAATCTTTCTAGCTTTTCTAGATCCTGAGATATAAGGTCTTAAAAATGGCCCGAATTAAAAAACGACAAAAATGCACCATTTTTAAAGGCAAAAATGTACATGCGTAACAATCTGCACAATTTTCTACCAGGAACCACTGCAAAGAGCAATGTTTAAAATACTTGGGGCTAGATTTTCAAGTTGGTATCTTGATTCTTTCATGTTCTAATCAGTGGTTGAAATGGGGGAGGGGTATGCAGGGATACAGCATATACCTACATCTCAATTTCCAGGTTTTTTGTACGTCAATGTCTATTAATGAAGACTTTAACATATAGCTTTGCAAAGCAGCACCATACCATTAGCTTAGCATAGATCCCCTTGACCACTTATAGTCTGCATATTGATATAAAACATCTAAATTACTATTTGTCCGTTGGTTCGTCTACTGTAGTATACTGATAAAGAAATGAATTTTTGTGATTATGTATATTTTATATTATTAATGATACATTTGTTTATTTACTACTGGTTAATCTCTGAAAAGATTCATGGATAAATTTGAATTTCTATGAGATGATATTTTATAAAAACTATTGAACACATTTCAATGGAAGAGTCTGTTTTTTCAAATGGTGGGTTGGAGATATTTTTATCTGTAAAATTGTTACAAATTTGTTAAAAGTATCTACTGCCCAAAAAATTCTGTTTTGTCGTTAGACAGTGTGTTGTCATTTCTTTTTAGATTTATACTTTTAAACAAGCAATATATTACAAACAGCATGTTGTCGTTTTATTTTTGATTTAAACAAACATTTTACAATAAATTTATTAAAAATCTACAAAGCAACAACAACTTATTATTTAAAATTTTTTCCCTTCAACTTAATTTTATTAGTTGCTTTTTATCACAGCTTTTGCTGAGGCCGATTACCCTCTGAGTAAATAGCGTTGATCGGAAAATAAAGAATGAGCCTTAGGTGCAAAAGCAAAAGTTGTGATAAAAAGCAACTAATAACATATGTTCTTGTTTGCTTTAAATATATATGTTATGCCGAATCGGTGAAGTTGCCTATTTTACAAAAAAAAACTATATTTAATTATGTTTTGTAAAAAAGAATTTGATTTCACTTTGATTTAACTTTTGATCAAATTAAAACTATGTATTTATTTTTTGCATAGTTTTAATTTGATACATATATATGAATAATTTCTATGCCAAAAGAATGCCAACAAAACAAGGCCTTCTTAAAAGCAGAAGATATTTACGTGTTGCAATTCTCTTCCCTGTTAAAGAGAGGCGGGGTTGTTTATAAGTACCCCTCATTTGCCTACAATTACTACCTGTTGTAGTATAACCGTCTTGTGTAGATATGCAAACAACAATGGAGCTGATTGTTCGAACATATCCTCTTTGTTCTCTTACTTCCCTGTGACCCTCTAGACAGAATGATATCCTTGCACAAATCCCAATACTATCCCGCAAAACACCAGTCCTTCCTTCAGCAAACCCACGACCAGAGGGTATTTCATTACACTGTCACCCAGATAGGTCTATCAAAAGTAACTTTTGGCCTGTAGTATGCAGAGAACATTTTCGAGACTTATTTCAGAGGGAAAATAGCATCTTCAACTCTGGGAAATATAGTATATAATGTTGTGAAATAGGGAATTGTTTATATATAATTTTTTGTTTTGTTTTGTCTCTTTTCAGACCCCACTGCACATAGCTGTGAAAGATGGTCTCTATGACATGGTGGTTATGCTGCTGGAAGCTGGGGCTGAGATAAATGTTGTTGATAAATTCAATATGACACCTCTGAAGGTTGCTGAATTGAAAGGAGATTTGAGCATTTATAATTGCCTTAATGCAGAAAAAGGTTTGCACATTCCACTTTTCTTTTCTTCCACTTCCACTTGTACCCAAGGTATCATGGGAGGTGGAGATGGCAGTTGAGTTATTTCATATGTCCATTTTTTTTTTATTCTCCTTTATTTTACCTGCGCAATTTACTATAATTCACTTCTGACTTGCTAGGCCCATCAAAGCTTCACCAGAGCCCCATTAACTGTACATTTCAGGAACACCTTGACTACTCTATCCGTTGCCAGCCTCTCACGATGCTGGATAAATTTGACCTTCCCAGTTCAAATTCTGAGATGTCCATCTCCTACTCTGGTTGCCAACCAAGGCTGAAGAGCCCAGTCTGCTCTGCTATTTAACCATAGCTGAGTAAAACCCTTTTAACTTCACTTACTGGTAAACTAGTGGACTTTTACTGTGTTAAATAACTTTTAAAGCCTTATTCACAGGTACACAATCTATTACTCAAAATTCTGAAAACCAAAAAAACTCCGATTTTCCATGGATTTCATCTGCTCACCAAAGCTCAATGTGACCCATGTTGAAGCAAGGTCCACTTGTTTGCTCCTGCTATAGTAGAGCCTTGTAGAGCACAGTGGAAGTGGTTATTTTGAGACAACCTTGGCTCAACCCACGCTACGCTTTTGTGTCTCAGTGCTCCTACTAGTCAGACATGCCTCTGCTGCTCACGGCTATTTTGTTTGTTTTTTGACTTTGAAGATTGTGAAAATGCTTAAAAGAACTGCAGATTCTCCTATGGGTAACGATGAGAAGCAGAAAAGGAAGCATCTGTCATTCTGTCATTATCAAATGGTACCTATACTACCATTTCAAAATCTGAAGAATTCCAAAAAGTGTCTTGTCATCAGTTAAGAGATTGTGTACCTGTACTAAACTTAGCTTAGAATGGCACAAGGCCACATGTGTGGAGCACCTAGTGAGGATTGAACTTTGCTAACCACTGCTTCATGGTGAGGCGCCCATTAATTAAGTTTAGCTAAGTACACCACAAGACCATTACTCCATGGCTTGGTGTCTGATTATTTCATCTCATTCAGGTAGTTTCTTGATAATTCTGAGTGGTTTTTCATATTTTCATATCTACTAAATTACTTACTTAAAAATAAGAGCAAATGATTTTAGAAAATATTGATATTTTTGATGATGGTATTGTTGACTGAAGCATCAAAAACATTGAACATGTTAAATGGTGAAGATCCAAATCACCCGAAGAGACTAATACACTAAAAGATAATCTAAAATCGAAGGTAACTACATCTGAACCAATTTTATTATTGTATATTGTACGTGTCTTATGTTAGTATCTGTTTTGCAAGGTATGTGAAAAAAATTATTTTTTGTGGGCGCTGATGAATATTGTTTTGGAAAAACAGTGATGGAATAATCAATAAAAATTAATATTAAGAAATGTGATCTAAATAAATTTATAAATACCTTAGGACTGAATTGCATAACTCTTAAATTCATACTAGGGAAGTCAAATTGTAATTCAAATTTTTTTTATATTACTTTAATTCAATTCACCAAAGAGTTTCATTTTTTTTTTTATCTTATTCATTGAAGAGTTCCATTGTGTTTACAAGCGGTCTATGAATCTAAGAGTTAAAGCTTTATTTTCCAAACTTTTTTGGCTGCTACTTAAAAATAGAATCTTTTTGGCCTGGCAACCCTCAGGGTGGAAACATAATTTCAATGTTTCTTTCTTTATTTAGTTTTATCCAATAAATTTTATTGAATTTTACTTCAATTTGTTAATCAAGTTAATCAAGTATTGGATGTGAACAGGCTGGAATATATCAGGAGTTTTCATACATTTATTGATGCTTTATTATTCACAACTATTTTCCTCTTCCAGAGTTTCAATGATGCTTTATATTCCAAAATTGTGATGTAAATATATTTGCACTATTTCTTACTCTTAACATTTTTAACATTTTAACCATCCTTTGACCCTGGGTCACGACCATGAGTTTGGGAACCACTGGTTTGAAGGGATCTTTTTACAGGAATATTGATCTGCCATTATTCTTTATAGTTTTACAGTATTTAGTTGTTATATCTGTTTCTGCTTGTGGCCTTGTTCCAGACTTGTCTGTACTGAGTAAATATCAACTGTCTCTTATCTCGAAAATGACTTTGATGGCATAAAAGACCCATTTTTATTTATTTACTTATTTATTTTTTGCAAAAAATGGTTTTAAAAAATATCCCCCCCAGTTCTTGTGTGCAAAAGCGAGGTATTCTGCTATAGCCAAGCTGCTTTTTCTCTTGTAAATTACAGCAATATTATTTAAAAAAAATATTCTTCCTACTGTCCTATTTGCATGTTTTGTCCGAGTTTCCCTGTTCTGCTATACAGTAGCTACATATTTCAATAACATTAAATGCTTACCTGTAAATATACTAACACTTTTTTCCTACTGTTCCCTGCTGGAACGAGGAAGGGGTCTTATATGCCATAAAATATGGTAGTCTACACTAATTAAATTTCCAGTAGTTAAATCATTATCCTCTCTGCTGTTGAATGTAATATCCTAGCTCTGTACTGTGATGAACTTGTTTATCAGTTTAAATAAAAATTAATCAAGACATACAGCTTTCTTACAGTTTAGAAGTAACATCATTTGTATTCTAAGTTATGTCAGTGTTATTATGTAGTCTAAATGCAATTGATGCAATGCCTGATATTCAACCTCTCCCTGCACTGCATTTCGTTACTATCTTCCTTTAATTATCATAGAGGCTGGCATATCATCACAAAAGCTGTTTAAAAAAAAATCAAGAACCATTTTCTTATCCATGGAATATTCTAGTATCCAATACTATATTCCATTCTGCCTTACTTTACTGATGATTATCTTCTGTTTTTAAAATCTTTTATCTACTTAGCAACCTTTTTGTATTTTCATATTAAAGTTTTCCTTACCAACAAATTTATGACACAAATATTCCCAATTTTAATCAATTAAAAAGTACAAAACACAACAAAAGAACTGTAGGCCTTCTGGTCTGAACTTCCATTCCTAATTCCAAGCTAGTTGTAACCATTTTTCTTTTTCCTTTATGAAGCTGAAACAGCATGTACAGTCCTTGATGCATGAATGTTAGAAATAACCATGTTCCATATTGGGTTGTGTGAACTATTTTTAATTCAGGATACATCATCCTTTCAGTTATCTTCCAAGGCTTTCTATATAGTTCTATACGTCAATCAATAAAATGGAAAAGGTGCCAAATTATTTCAAGCATATATAAATCAATATGGCAGTCAAATGTACATCCATTTTACACCAATTGTATTTTTTAAGTAATATTTTTTTATTTATTTTTTTTCTCAGCCAAAAGAGATGCTCAGTGGAAATCTTTAGCTGAAGGTCAGTAACATCTATTTTGTTTTTACTCAACTTTTTCATCATCTTTCATATTTTGAATGCATTTTAAAACTTTGGGTATCAGTAATAGTGATTAGGTTGATGCAATGGTTCCCAGCACTATCTTTTGTATGATATTAGGGAAATCTTAATGTCGTTGAGACTCACTCAGCTTTTTATTGCTTATGCTATCACTCAACAGTAGTACATCGTTTATAAGCCTCAGGCAAAATTCAGGTGAATAGGTTCTACATGAACTACAGAAAGGAACATAAAATAGGTTCTACATGAACTACAGAAAGGAACATGAGAGTATTTGAGCTCTTGTCTTTATTTTATTGCTCAAGGCAGAAATGTCAGTTTTGCACACAATATTTACTGGTGACGAAAAACTGATTTTAATTAAAAAAGAAGGAAATTGTGGCTGGATCCAGGACAGCGTTCAACATCTCAACCTAAATGAAGTCAACTGGGGAAAAAGTTATTTTTTATGTTTTGTGGTATTTAAATGGAATTCTTTATCACAAATTGCTGGAACCTAGATAAACTGTTGGTGTGCAAAGCTACTGTGCAATTGGCTTGTATGGGTAACACTGGTCACAGAAAAGACCTGGGAAGTGAAGTTGACCTGTGATTTTGCTGCATAACAATACCTGCCCTTGTATTGTAAATGTGATGCAGGAAATGATCATGGTGTTGGGATGGGAAGTTCTTCCACATGTGGTGTATTCTCTACACATATCACCTTCAGACTGCCATTTGTTTTGCTCCATGCAATACTTCTTGTCCGGTCAGTGGTTCTAACTAGTTCAAAATAGCAAACAATTCTTTAAAGAATTAATTAATCAAAGTCAAAATTATTTTTTTCTGTGGAGGAATACACAATTTACCTGAAAGGTTGTATAAAGTCATAGAAATCCATGGAAAATACTTTGATGGCTGCATAATGATGCCATGAATTAAAGATTTTGCCAAAACTGCTGGAAACTTTTGCATCAACCTAAAATATCAAATTTGTTGAAAATAAATATTACAAAGATAATGATTAAGTGAAGGGAATGTCAATTGTATCAGTTTTTCAATCTGAATACTTTAAAAAATGTTTTATATTAATGCTGTAAGAAGTTTAGAAAAGCATTTAAGAAATGTGAGATCAATAAAAACCCTGATTCTATGTTATTTCTTGTGTGTAGATTTTCTTGTTGCTTGTCGTCGTGGTGATATACCTACTGCCGAGAGTCTTCGAGAGGAGCTGGGTTCTAGAGCAGAATCTGTCATTGATGCTTTGCAGTACAATAAGGCTTTGTCACAGTGAGTTTTAACTTTGTTTCTATTTCTCAAAAAGGAAAAGGAATTTGTTCATTTTCTGTCTACTCTCCTTTCTTTCTCAAATTTGGTGTGTGTACAAGGAAGTTAATTTATAGGACAAAGGTATGTTTTATTGTTTACTGCATAGGACCAAGGCAGGAATGTAACAAGACCGCTTTAAATCTTAACAAGAACAAACATTTATTTCCAGCTTGTACATTTGCCCAAAGATTTGTCACCAAAGTATAACAGAAATTCAGTTGTAAGACGTTCATGTAGAGACTTTAAAAAAATTGTGATTGATGTTTGAGGTCTGTTTTTTTTTTTTTGTTTTTTTTTTTCAGATGACAATGAAGTTAGAGGAAACACAGAATTGTATTTCACATGCATGTGTGCATTTGCACATAGATACACCAGCTGATCTCTCTCTAACGAAACTAGATAAGCTTATCTCGGTTCAATTTCTCACATGTTGTACAACATATGAGGTGATGAATGTGCCTCCATTTCACAAACGATCCGTGGAGACCCATTCATTGTTTCTGTAGCAATTGTGGGTTTTATGGGGCCGGGTTGCTAGCCCAACACCAAGATGGACTGCCTTAAAGGGCTAACGGGCACCAACTGCTTAAAGCTTATGCAGTACTGGCAGTAGTTTTCTTCATTATTGCTGTTTAAATCTACAACAAGGCATCTAGCCCTTAACATCTAGTCATATATTTATAAAAATCTGCAATACTCTTGTAGCATAAATATCTTCAAGATATGTATCAACACTTGTAGATTTGAGGTGTGTTTGGACCAATAAGATACTAAGGTTCAACCAATGTTTCTTTAAGTGCTGGATGGATCAGCAAGAAAATGTAGACGAAGAACTCTTCATACTAATTAGTAGTCAGTCTAGTGCTTAGTATAGTTATCAGAATTGTGGAAAAACGAATGTCAGGGTTGATAAAATAATGCAGACTCAGTCAGACTTAAATAACTCCTAATAATATGGAATGATAGATATTTGAACTTCATAAAGTTTTTATATCTGTTTTTTTAAAAATATTTATTAATTGAGATTTCTAGACATAGTTAGTTATTCTGATGCAACACTGAAAGAGCTATTTCATTCTCTTGGGTGTCTATAAGGTTCCGATATAATTGGACTTATTACTGTTCAATTAATGAGTCTATGTTAGTGATTTTCATTGTTGTTGTTCCTGGTGTGTGACCTTGGTTAGGCATGACTGATATTAAACCAACATTCTGATACAGTAGAAATAGGCCATTTACGGGTTGAACAGACAAGGTAGGAAGGGTGAGGGGAGAAAAGAGAGTTAGG